>FIZR01023639.1:0-84877 GCA_900060175.1 Ferrisia virgata | reverse complement strand
AGCGTTTTAGGACACTTGTATTTTCTACAAAAATGTATTGCTGTAGATTTGGTGGACGACATTTTTAAACCATTCTGTAAAGACCATTTTTGAATGTTGTTGGCAGATTTTTGAAGGAGATGTTTTCCAATGGAGGGGTCTTTGCACTTACTGCTTCGAAAAATTTGATTTTTGAAGTCGAACTCTTCTGATTGATCGAGGAAGTTAAAATTTGATAGGAATGTAAACAGAACAATGTCCAGATTCTAGACTATATGCAGTACAGTGCAGGTTTTTTAGCTCGAAAATCGCCCAAATCCTATTAAAATTCACAGAATGCGGAAATTTTGTATATATGTACTGTGGAGTATGTATTTCAATATTCTCGAACTTCTGTAAAATCCATGCATATTCTAGCCCTTTTTTTGGCAAGCAAGGGGTGCAAAATTTGGTTTTTTGGCAATAACTTCTCAAGCAACGCACTTATGAAAAAAATTTTTAAACCGAGGTTGTAGAGCATCAGGAGACGAATATATTTATTTTTTCAACATTTTCTCCTAGGAGGTTTTGGAGAGGAGCTAGGATATGCAGAAATAAGTCACGTTTGAAAATTACTGTAAAATGCAAATAAGCCTACCTAATTCACTTTTAGGAGCGATTGTTCAGCATAGTACTTCCCACTACTTTGTAAAATAATAAAAAAGTGAAAAAACCCCCTTTTCTGATAGTGGGGGGGGGGAAGTGAAGCCTTTGCAGAAAAAGTCAAACTTTCTCTGAGTGTAGATTGATTACAATAAAAAATTCGAAAAATTTGTTCAAGTAAAGGTTGTAGAGTATCAAAAGAAGAACATTTCCGTTTCTTCATTTTTTCCATAGATGATCATGGATAAGGTAGTTATAGATAAAACAAGCAAAATAATATTTAAAAATCTCTCATTAATTAGGTTGAGCCTCCCCATGGAAAGCCTATTTCGGATTCAGAATTGAAATTGCAGTAAAAATCGTGTTCAGTGCCTAAACAATCCTCAGAATGAAGTTCATTTGATTTTGGAATTTATGTCTGTCTCTCATAAGGGTAACTCAATTAATGAGAGAATTTTCTAATATAATTTTTTTTGTTTTCTCCATAACCCCCTCCCCTCCCCCCGCCCATGACCGCGTAAGAGAAAAAGTTAAAGGAGTAAAAATGTTCGTCTTTTAGTGCTCTACAACTTTGATTCCAACATTTTTTTCATAAGTGCTTTGTTTGAGAAGTTATTGCCGAAAAACCAAGTTTTGTACCCGCTTGTACCCCAAAAGGGAGTCAAAATATGCTTGAATTTTAGGGAAGTTTGTGAATATTGAGATACATACTCCACAGTACTTATATACAAAGTTTCCCCTCTCCTTGAATTCTGATCGGGTTCAAACTTAAGAAGCCGTACTAATAGATGGTTCAAAAAAATACATATGAAACTTTTTTCATTTTGATTTTTATTCTTCACCCACTAAATATTTTCTCCTCGAGCCAAAAAACACCTCATAAAAATTTTCATAAAAAAAAAATAATTTTAAGTGGTGCCACATCGAGGTTTTATATTATGGTTGAAACGGCTCGATAGCGACGTAACTCTACCGCGTGATCGTAGTGGAACGTCCGTTTCGTTCGGACCAACGCGTTTACATACGCTATCATGCGATGCATCACATCAGAGGCGTAGCTAAGGAAGTGGTTTTGATGGTCTGGACCCTACGTTGAGGCTGAAAAACTTGAAAAATCTTTATATTTATGATAATTTTTTTTCTTAAAACACCTGAAAATGTGCCTTTTGATCTTTAAAATAATTTTTTCAACATTCTTTTTTAGATCAACACGGATTTACTTACTCTGAAACTAGTACTGGTTGCGTTTAAGATAGTATATTTTCAACAAAAAGAATGAATTCGCTCTTGACGAAAAATTTAATAAAGAAAATGATACGAATTGTCACGGTACTTGAGAAAAAAGTCTTTTATATTCTTTTTTGTTTGCCTTTTTTTGAAAACGGTTTCCTCTGAATTCTCTCATCTCTTGATGCTTTAGATATAATAAAAAATAGGCAGCAGAAAACATTTTATGGAACATGTTCAACTTGCCGAATTAACCGTTTGAATGAGTAGAATTTTCTCCAAAAAGAAAACGATTTGGATAAAGATGCAGTACGTACCCCCCTACATAGCCTACATACCTTTAAAAAGCCCCCTTCCTTTTAGTGCCTAGCCACCTGTACTTCTACCTACCTACTTACAATGTGACAAAATGAATATGTAGTTCAATTTTACAAATGGGTTTTTCACATATGCAGCATGATGAATAATCTATTAATAATCGCATTGGAAGAACTAATTCCCTTGCTAATGATGAAGTCATACTTTTTTGTAAATATTACAAAAAACTTGTCGGACAAACGACGATAGTTGTTCAGTGAGGTGATTTAGAATTGATGGAAACAAATGTAAAACAAAATTAATGGATTAAAATTGAAGTTGATCTCGAGATTTTTGGTTTAGGTATCTACTTAAGTACATAGTGTTCTCAGGCATGATCTCAAAAGAGTCGATCATCAATCTTCGAATATGCACGTTATGAGCATCGTATATATTCGAGCACAAATGGGTTAGTTCAATGATCATCTAGAAAGTCAACCATATACGAGCAACGTACGCACGCAGAAACCTAATTACGTAAGAATAATTGGCAAAAGTACCATTTATACCTAACATGTTTCGTCACGTGGATTGAATAATGTTGTTATTGGTGTAACGTGCGTTCTTGTAGTATTCTCATTTTTAGATACGTATTATTGATATCATTCAACATGTCAATTGTGTTGATTTTTTTTCTAATTACCAGGGTATTGTGTTTATTCTAAAATTTAATTTATATACATACATAGATGTACTCACCATTCGCGTATATTCTTACTTAGCAGAGATACCTAGTACCTCTACCTACCTAGTACCTCTACCTACGGAGATACCCCCTTACTAAAATATTAATTCGAGTATTTAAATTTTCCCTTAAATTATGCCCATGATTTAGGGTAAATTGCGTTTGTTTAAAATTAATAACTGAAAATGAAACGTGACAGGTTTATGATCTTACTCTAGAAGAGGAGAAAATACTGCTGTAGATCAATTCAAAAATAACGAGACGAATGAATCGTTAGAGGAACGAATCAAGCAATCAAATACACATTGCAATTGCATTTCCTTCGCATTATTCCTTGGTTAATATGTGATTTAGGTACTTTTTTCAACTAATTAGCATATCTGATAGGTGCCAATGAAATACATGGCCCGATATAAATTAACACCCTGTATTACGATTTCATAATTGAATAAAAAAAATACAATTATGTTTGGTAGTAGGTATTTAAGAAGGATTTATTATTTTTATGAAATGTTACCAATTTATTATTTTTATGTGTGGGGGGGGGGGGTTGAAGTGATAGGACAGGCACTTGCCACACTTTGTTACCTACTCAAAGCGATTAACCAATTTTACAAAAAAATGTTTACGAGTATTTGGAAATGAATCGATTTTCAGTTTTTGAAAGGAATACACCTACTTTAATTGATGGCCTCTTTTCTTCGCTAAGAACAATTTAAAATCCCATTGTGAGCCCTTCCAATTGTAATTTAACCTTTTAAAGTGGCCTCCCTTTAAAGTTCAAGAAGAAAATAAAATTTAAGAAAATTCAATAAGTGATAACTTGTATGATTGAAGATAATGAAATGTAATTTTTGAAGGAGAGAAATGTTCTTGAATGCTATTTTTTGACCATTCACTTTTGGTATTTCGCAAAATCTTCGCCCTGGCTTCGCTCGGGTCATATCTCCTTTTAATTTTACAAAATATAAATAGTTAATTTCTACTTTCTTGTTTCCCATGACCTTTCTTTTCCTTGATAATAAAGAAAGTGGACTTGAATTGCCCCTCCGCCCCATATTGACTTATCTCTGTTTATGGCTTGATTTAACTTAGTGTGAATGATTGGAACTATATTAGTGGTATTTTTAATTTAAATTAACGTCGTAAAATTAAAACGAAATAGGTATCCAAGTCAAATTTCAGATAGCACACAGACAAATCTTCTGATAAATTTATATTCCAAAGATTGCGCAATAACATTATTCAATTAATTTGAAATCTAAATAATTTGAAACTATACCATAAAGGTATCTATCTAATACACTCGAACGCCTACGAAATTACATCTCATCACTTTATACACAACCTTAAGAACAAAGTTTGAGTTCCCAAAACGTAAATGTACGAATTTCACCAAACAAACGTCTCAAAATTTCCCAAATTTGAAACCTGATACTTATTCAGAATGAAATAGTTATCTGTTGAACTAGTACGCAGGTAGGTATTTTTTGTTTGCGAAGCATATTTCAAAGTTAACATATAACCACAAAGTTGGCCATTCTACTGGCTTTTTCCTTTCTCACGTCTCTTCATTTTGCTTTTTCAACTGTAAATTTTTTCACCACGTACTTGGATACATCTAGAGAGGACTGAACAGTTCGCAAAGTACCGTAAAAAAAAAAAAAAACTAGTATATAATAGGATAATTCCATCGTCGAGATTACATCTGTTCAAAATTTGCATTATCGAAATGAATTTTCCAGTGCCGTTAATTCTTTTCATTCGGTTGACGATTTGATTATTTATTCTCATTTTCTCACAATATTGAAGCGTAATTGCAAGGCCGATTTAAACCATTGAATTTCTTTTTAATCTGACCTTTATTCGCGCTTAATTAAAATACTTAAGTTTTTTCATTCATATCATTTCGGCCTGCAGTTAGCGTGATTTTTCTCCCAATCATACGTACAACAAGTACACGATGCGAAATAATGGAGAATACCCACTGGATGGATTATTTTATTTATATTATTTGAAGGGGAACAAGGTACTACGATTTCAAGTTATTCCTATTATTTTTGAAACTACATTTCTTGCGGTAATTGAATGAAATCGGCGGCGTGGTTGGTGCGCGCGCAGTATTATCACGATGGATATTCTCGTTCAGTAGTCGCAGACTGAAATTGTTTTCAAACAAGTTATGATGTACTAACTTGCTATTACCGGTACGGTTGATGTAATCACACGATTGCAAAATAATAATACGCATAATATGCATATAGGCGGTATGGCATGAAACATGAATAATATTTGAATCTCTAATTCATTCTTCTAAACGAAACATAATATGGTGTACATAGTGTACTCTGATAACTTGTTGGAGTTCATTACACCCCTAAATTTCGAAAGAATGAGAATGAGGTTTCCTTCCTATTTACGATGAAAGGGGCGAATGAAAGTAATTGTTCGATATTCGAATTGTTCACGAGATGTACAAAGCAAAAAGCATCTTCAATCATTTGTAATTAGATATTCTTGCCACTTACTTATTCATATAGGGCTGTTGAGAAGAATTATTCCACAGAAACGTGTCTAATCAACCGACCCTTAAAATCACATGGAAAACTTTTTCATTTCTAATTTAAACACGAAAAGAGTACAGACAAGATACGAGGTTAACAAGGTAGTTAAAGAATAATAAATATTTTATGCGTGTATATACGTTTGTTCGAGTTAATTTTTTCAACTTTTTTCGACGTTTCAAAAAACGCAACTATTATCAACAAAATACTTATCATTATTATAAAGTTGCATATTTCAAGTTTGAATACGTTAATTCCGACACAAATTCTCCCGAAAAATCATAAATATCTACCGGATTGGGTAATAGTATATTACTATACAAGGGTCGAAAATGAACGAATACTTGATGCACGTTCATTTGATCCTTGCATTGTAAGAATTGAATAGAATATAGTACAAAAAAACTAGAATTGAAAAAAAATAAAATCACCAAATCAATGTTACATTATTGTTCTTTTGGTGGCAACACTGCATGTTCTTTTTCAAACCCTGAAACGAATACGTAATTTAGATTTTTAACATTGTTCAGTCAAGAGTTATTTTCCGCTCCGAGGGAAGGAAAGATGGAAAAATACTTCACCTCCATCTCCGGGGATGGAGAAGAAAATTAATTTGCAATTTTTGATTTTTGTCCCATAAACTACGTCCACAATATGTTAGTTTCGTTGCATGTATGATGTAAAATATGTTTGTGTCTTTATCACTCTTTCATGCCAATAAGGAGCGAACAAGTGTATGTAATGTACTTAGCTATTTACTTAGCCATTAATCTGGCGATCTCTGTCCACTCGTGTGTGACTAATTTTGAATTCCAAAACATATAAAGTGCAATTTTTTTCATGTTTGTTTTGCAAACAACTTGTAGCCAGATACAGTACCTTAGTTAGCTACAGAAAAGTTGTTTACTATATTCTTCAAACATAGTTTATGAATAGGTGTACGTCTTTATAATAAACATTATCACATATTCCATCAACATAATCTGTAATATGCTGATTTTTTATTTGTAAATTGATGTTTGAAACCGATTAAAATTCAATTCATCAGGTCAAATTTATTTCAAGCCACGCGGTAACAACGCCTAGAGTGGGATTTAAATTTTTAGGTACTTACAAGTATTTTTTTTTTTTTTTGTAGAATTTAATTATTTCAAAAGTTAATATATGCCTTTAGTTGATACAATTTGAATTTGGTTAACTTATTTAGATACCTAACATTCTTAATTTTATTATGAACATCTGTTCAGGCGGTGGTTAATTAGGCGTTTACGTTTTCATTTCATGTCCCAAATTAAATTTGTAAACTAATTCAGTCACGACTTGAATTATTGATAAGGTGTACACTAATACTTATTATTAAAAAAATTGGTTTCTTATCATTATTATACTTGAAACGTTTAAAAAATTGTTGGCCAATTTTCTGATTTCAGATCGACACACTGAATAAGGTTGATATATCAGCGGACAAAAATTACCTGATGATTTCCTTTAACTCGCAGAAAGTAAGTTTATTAATAAATTCGTTTCCTAATCTCTGTAGTCTATACCAAAACACTGAGCTCCAAAAATTCGTCCATTCAAAGTTTAAATTCAATAATAATTGTATTTTATATAAAATTCAAGTTTTTAATCTATCATTGCATAATTTATGCATACAATATGTTATTTCGGCCTATAGTGTGCTGTAAAATAAATGTGCAGTTTTGTAAGTATTTTGCATAACGCTCGGTTCACGACCCAATCAATCATTTTTTAATTAGGTACACGCGGGTTGTATCGCGTACAAAATTAGTGGATGTAACCGTACAATGTGTTTAGAAGAGTATGAAAAATACGTAGCTTCGTAAAAATATCAGGAAATTTATTATTAGACTGTAAAAAAATGGGTATCATAATTCATAAATCAGTTGAAATAGAAATTATATGGAAGATTAAAACTGTCAAAACTACTGATTCGCGAATGTAATTGGGGGAAGTAGTACCACGATAAAATGTACCTTGGATATTTGTTTGAATTACACTCGTACTATTGTATATTACTATACCTATACCATGTGTATTCCCTGCGGAGATACATGCTGCTGTACCTTCCAAATTGGCGAACATGTTTTTGCATTACTCTTATAAAAAATGAATCGAGCTCATAGCAAAAAAAATTCGTTTGTAGGTACCTATTGCATTTTTTAACAAGGTTACATTGTTTTTTCGTTTTTATTTTTACCAGCACTTAATGTGCAACCAAATTTCAACGGTTGTTGGTTTACTTGAGTTATTCACTATAAAATTTTTTGTGCTTAAATTCTACTTTCAAGTATACTTTTCCGCGATTTATAACCTCATCTAACAAATCTAAGCACCTACCAAACTTTTCGAATGAATAATGAGAAAACGACCGAAGTAGATGGATTATGTGATTATTTTAACTTTCAAAAAGCAACAAAATCATCATAATGAACATTCAGTACTCGTTGATGTACCAATCAACTTATAAAGATTTATAAAAGATTTAATTTTCTTTACAACTTATTTTTTTGGGATTTACTACTAATAGTTTCATCTTTATATAATATTCTTCCAACGCTACCTAAGCAGTATTCCCAATATGTACGTACTTTCTGATATTTATTAGCAATTGCTTTGTTTAATTGAATTTTATTTTACAGATATATCGGCACTCCTATTTCGCATATTATTTAATTTATGACATTGAAACACAGTAAGTAAGTATTTGTAATACTTGAAAAATGTTAAATTATTTGAATTAAATTGCTAATTTAATCTATTTTCAAGAATTTTAAAATATTTAATTAGAATCGACAGAAATGAATGATATTCAATAATATCTAACGATAATACACTTATGTGGATTAAAGTTTGCCATATTTGTACTTAAATAATTTATAAAACGGCACAGCAAGTTTTACTTTGTATTGCATAATAGGGATGTTTGAAAAATTGCCAAAATTTTTTGTGCACATAACGGAGCACCAGTTGGAGAAATATTAAATAAAAAACGTAGATTGTTTGATCTGAAATTTAAGCGTCTAATCAAATTAAGATTTGATGGATAAATGCGATGTTGAAATTTAAAACATTAAGAAAATCAATTTATAAAACTATGTTATCGTAATTATTCGGAATTTTCGTAATTAACGAAACATATCTGGAAAAAAATTGTCTAATCGAATTATTCTATGTAGGTAGGATTTTATTTAAATAAATTCCTAGGTTCTGGTGCCTTAAATATTAAAGATAGATTACTGCTTCTGTACACGATTCTAGTTCTCAGTTCTCA
Organism: Ferrisia virgata; assembly: GCA_900060175.1. NCBI lineage: Eukaryota > Metazoa > Arthropoda > Insecta > Hemiptera > Pseudococcidae > Ferrisia > Ferrisia virgata. Next base: position 76,128 of record FIZR01023639.1, on the reverse strand, counting down.
CCACACCTCGAGTTCTATTGAAAGAGATTTATATTAATTTTTTTCTAAAATCTAACGATGTAGGTATCTCTATTACGACCTAACATAGTAGAATTTTTTGTGGTGTTGGACGACATTTTCAGGTTTTTATAATGAAAAGATAATTAACATAAAAAAGAAAAATGTATTTGAATTTGAAAAAGGTGTAGCAGGTATTAGATTTATATTTTACGCCACCTTTTAGACGAAATGTATAATTTTTGTTGAATTTCAAAGTGTTATACGCGTATATCATTAACTCGTCATCATGATGCAAATGACCCTTCATATCAAAGGCGAAAAAAAAAATACTTCGTAAAGCTCTTCTTATAGATCCATGAATTTACCTTGCCCATGTGTACAATTTACATATTAATAATATTATGTATGTACCAATCTACCTAGATATTGTTTGAAATTATTTATTTATTTTTTATCGATTCGTGTTTTAGAAAAAAAATTTACATCACAGATCTTAACGGTGAACTATTATCCGTACAACTAGCCATTTGGGCACCTCAGGGTAATGGTTTTGCTTATGTATCTTTTAATGACATTTATTACAAATCATCGGCGAGCAGTCAACAAGTTTATCGTATTACTGACAATGGAAATCATACTACTATTTACAATGGATTATGTGATTGGGTTTATGAAGGTGAGTTCTGATAAAGATTGCTTATTACCCTTAGTCCACTAAGAAACAATATGTTGAATACCGGTTGCAGTATATTATTATTTTTTAATTAGTACCAAGGTAATGTGCCAGTGGTTGAAAACTTAAGAAGTTATGCTTATATTTTTAATTTTAGAACAGCTGGAAATTAATTTTAAGGTCTGGAACTTAGGGAGGTTGTACTGGAAGCTTCCACGTACATGTAGTTAAAATCTTAAGCTATTAAAATGAATAGAACGAAACATATGATTTTTTAAATTTTTATTTCATTTTGCCCAGTGGTTGAATACAAAAAGTTTTCCTTGCCCAGTGATTGAAGGTGTATTTTTATCATTAAATTAACAACGTTTATACATTTTTAAAGATTTTTTTTTGTTTTTTCGTAATTTTCCAATTGAAAAATGGCATTTTGAGTTTTACATCATTTATTTATTGTTATTTGATGATTTTTCTTGAATTTTTACGTTTTTTAAGCTGTTTTTGAGCTGTAATATTGTAGTTAGGTAGTTAGATACGATTTTTCATTCATTTCGTATATTTTTAAAAACTTTTTCAATTTTTTGCCAGTTTTAAATTGAAAAATAATGTTTTGAAAATGTTTTTATCGTGTTACTCGTTAATTTGATGTTTTTCTTATTGGGAATTTTTGAGGCGTAGAATAACATTTTGTGTCATATTTTTTCTACTATTTTATGCATGAAAAAAAATGTGAGGAAGGAACGTTTTTAGATTATTTTAGTTCTCTATATTTTTTGAGGCGTAAAATAGTACTTTGAAGAAACTTGAGAGCAGCGTCAATTAGAAAAATTTTTATTACATTTTTAAAAATTTCAATTTTTCAAAACAACACTGCTGTGTGAATTTTAATTTTTTCAATTTTTTGTAATAATTGAAATTACTTTAAAAGACACGTACTGCCAAGAGTCGTAAATTTTGGTTCACAAATGAAAAAATTTTTCCGACAGAAAAATATACAGAAAAAACTGACTTCCAAGTTTCAATACTTCAAACTTCCTTTAATTTCAATTTCAATTTTGTAAAAATGTTTTAAATAACATTTTATTTTTACTTTTTTTTGGTATTTTTTACTTTCGCAATCAAATTCATATTTTTGAGAAAATTTCTTTCCATAGAAATTCAAATATCATGGAGAAAAATCATCATAGCCCCTTCAATTTTCAAGATAGGCAACCTATCGTAAAATGATTTTTGTTCGTCTCCGCGAGTACTATCTATGTTTACATTTTGGCAAATGCTTCGTGGGACACCCTGTATGCAAAATTCGAAAAATCAACTTTTTGAAAATTTTTTTAAATTTATCAGTTCTATCGAATTGTAAAATGACATTTTGAATGGTTCGTTCCATCATTTTTGCAGTTTTTTGAATATTATTTTCATGTTTTACCTTTTTTTTTTTTTTTGAGACGTTCCCAATTACTATAAAACATCAGATTTAATGATCCAGTGGTTAAATATGAAATCTGGAGTTGAATCTAGCGTTCAACATGAGCATACGCTTCACCAATCTGTGAGCTTTAAAATGATACCCTGTTGATACTCGTACAGACATTACAAATGGGAATGTACCAACTTTTTTATAATTACACATCTTATTTTCTAAAATTCACTTGTCGTTGCCTGTAAAAATTTTCTCATACCAATTGACAAAAACCAAAATGAGTGACCATGGTTTCAATCTTTCAAACCAACGTCAGAGGCGTACGATGACGTGTGAAGCGTAGCAGTTTTACTAACTACTTTTCTGAACCTTGATATTGGAAGTTAATTTTATAATTTTCAATAATTTGCACGTTATTTTATATGCATTGAAATGTGGTTTTTTTCAGAGGAAATATTCAGCGATACGAAAGCAATGTGGTTTTCTCCGGATGGGAAAAAGTTAGCGTATGCAACTTTTAATGATGTAGATGTTGACACCATGAATATTCCATATTACGGCGAACCAACGACGTTAATGTCGCAGTATCCCCAAAATATAAATTTAAGATATCCAAAGGTACTTTTTTGTTCGTTCATTTGTCTACGTAGTTATTCATTTTACTTTCTACATCATAACAACAGTAAATAAGGTTATGGCGATTAGCTGGATAGTATCTGTTTCTGTCATATTGATATCTTTACTTTACCTATTGTAATTACTCAATTTCATTTATTCCTTTTTGACATTTTTTTGTAGCCAGGTAGAAACAATCCCACGTTTTCATTAAAACTGGTCAAACTCATCGACACGAATGGAAAATTAGCAGATTCTAAAATCTTACCGCTGTTACCAACTCCCAGGTAATTTTTTATTTCGGTCATTAATACGAATGCTCCACATTTAGTTGTTGTGTACCAATTAAGCTACCTATCTAGTACCTACTTTATATAAAGTAAACAGTGATACTCAGAATAAGGGCACTCAAGACCTGTCTACTATCATAAAAAAATCATCATTGCAAAACGTCAAAATTAATATCCGTCTATTATTTAGCGATCCAATTTTGAATACGGTTGCTTGGATCTCAGACACTGAAGTTTCCGCCTGTGTAATGAACCGAGTTCAAAATCAAGCTTCCATATTTTCATGTAATGTTGACAGCTCGAAATGTGAACAGGTTAATTATTTTTACATCTTGTTGTTCAATCTTCATTTGGATGCATTATTTTTTTTAATAATGAAAAAAATTCATATATTCATACTTTGTGTTTGTAGATTTTAATGTTGAACAGCAACAAAGGGTGGATTGAATTTAATTCACCTCTGTTCTCATCTGATGGTAGAAAAATGTTATTTATAAAGCCGGAAGATCAAGGTGGTGAACTTGGTTCGTACAAGCACATTGTTCTATTCGACCGAAATACTCGAGAAATTTTACCCTTGACCAGTGGAAAATTTACTGTAATTGAAATTTTGGCATGGAATCAGGATAAGAATGAAATGTGAGCGTAACTATAAAGTTGACATTTTTATATAAGTTTTCTTTCAGTGTTATTAATTTTTCTCGTTAATTTTTCTTTTTTAGTTATTTTTTGGCGACTGAAGAAAACAGACCCATCAATCAGCACGTATTTAGGATAAAAGACGTTGGAAATGGTTTTCAAAAGCCTGAATGTGTGTCGTGTCAGAATGAAGAACAAGAAGATTGTACTTACGCTAACGCTATTTACAGTGCAAAACAGTCATATCGGGTTCAATCTTGTAGTGGTCCTGGTATTCCTACTACCGCTGTGTATGATCAAGTAAGCATATTGTTTTTTTTAATAATTTACCCAAAAATTTGTTTTTTTTTTCAACTGCCAATAATATAATTGAACTCGCATCTAGGAAAATAAATTAGTTATATCTTGGGAAGATAACAAACGATTGAGAAAATTATTAGAAAATGCTACATTGCCAAAGGTGGAATTTCTGCAAGTTCCAGTAGCTGAGGGAATGGAAGCACAAGTAAAATTATTATTTCCCGTAAACTTAGATCGATCTGGCAATAAGAAATATCCGTTACTAGTCAATGTGTGAGTATAAATAACTACGTGATTAAAAAAGGAAATTTATGTGCCTACCCACTATCGAGCTACCTACTATCCAGTTATATGCGCAGTTTTAATTTTTTTTTTCCCTTTTATTTCAGTTATGGTGGTCCAAACTCAAATCAAGTTTTTAATCGATACAAAGTTAGTTGGGAAACATACTTTTCTTTACACAACGATGTAGTGATAGCTTTCATAGATGGCCGAGGTTCCGGTCTTAAAGGAGATAATATGCTATTTTCTAATTATAGAAAATTAGGATCCACAGAAGTAATGGATCAGCTCAACGTTACCTAGTAAAACTATTTCCTGCTCTTAGTTTTATCGTCTCAATTGTTACGCAAAGCATAATTGAACAATTTTATTATTTACAGCTATTTACAAAACAATTACCCATTCATAGATCGAAAAAGATCAGCAATATGGGGTTGGAGTTATGGAGGTTATGCTACGGGAATGGCTTTAGCTAGTGATGTTCGTAATGTTTTTAAATGTGGAGTGTCAGTAGCTCCTGTGACTGATTGGATTTATTACGGTAAGCAGAAATTGATGAATATATACCATGTGTTTGACCAGAAATTAAATAAATTCTTACTGGTCAGTGCGAGTCTGATCTAACATCACGAAGAAAAAAATGTTGAACGAACATTGGAATGTGCGTCCAAATCACAAAAGTGAAGGACGTAGAATAGTTTGATTGAAAGTTAAAAAACATTAAAGTTCGTGAATTGAAAATTCGGAAATAAATTCGTAGACTCCACAGAATTTCTTGAACATGGAAGAAAAATTGTCTGCAATTTTTCAGTTCACTTACTATCGTTGCATTTGTTTCGATCTAAAGAAATTTCTTCAAATTTTTCAACTTTTCTGAACTTTGAATCAGTTTTATGAATTATTTTTCATTCATAATATAACTAAAAATATTATGTTTCTATTTAGATTCGATGTATACTGAGAGATATATGGGGTTACCAAATGAAAACGATAACATACATGGTTATATGGCTAGCTCTTTAATAAATAGATCCAAAAATCTCGCACATAAACAGTTTCTTTTGGTACATGGAACGCTAGATGACAATGTGCATTATCAACAATCTATGATGTTATCTAGAAGTTTGGAGTTGAATGATATTCTATTTCGACAACAGGTAAATTTATGCTTCTTGCAATTTGTAAAGTTGTACAATAAGTACTTGAATTTGAAGTTGATATAAAAATTCACAAATATTGTGTTCTACAAAATGCTGCGTATAGTGTAGTAGGTAGGGGTACTAGGTTGGGTTATCTCATACTATGATGGGCTGTGAAGGAAGGTACCGAAAATTTTACAGAATCTTGAAGGAAAATAAAACTTTTCGTTTTATTTTATGTCAGAAATCTCATAAATTTTGATTTTTTTTTTTACAAAAACTGTAATATTTATCTTAATACTAATTGCGGTTGGAAGGTTGAATAAATGTTTATTTTGTCTTTCTTTTCGTTCCTATCTTTTAAATTATATAATCTTTGCCCTAAGTAGGTATACTTATAACTACTATGCTTACGCAGCTCACATACGTAAGTGCTTGTTTCTTTTTGTTATCGAGGCAACGGTTCATTTGTTTAATTTTCTTTATTACAGTCATATCCTGATGAAGCTCATGCTCTTGGTTCAGTGCGTAATCATTTTTACCATACATTAGAACAATTTTTGAAGGAGTGTTTTGCATGAATTTAAAATTTGAATCAGCTGAAGTTCCTACTATGTGTATAACTGAATAATTGTATATTTCTTATATTTTGCTTATTGCTTGAGTGTTATAAAATGTCATATTATATTCAGATTTTATTGATTTATGCAGTATTACGCAAGCTTAGTTGATTGTTATATCTTTATAAATTTTGTAAAAAAAAAGTCAGGAATTATTTGCTGATTGTACATTTTTTACCTGAAGGAGTTATTCAGAATGTTCGTCGGCCAGTATTTTCTCGGGAAAATCAACTTTTGAAAAGTGCTAGCAATAAAAATTGGAATTAAAAAACTGATGTATGTGTAAATGTATGTGTATAGGTGTCATTTTTTTGTTTTTTAAAGTACATACATGTATACTTTATTTTGTTTATCAGGTGCATAAATGAAAATATAAATTTATGTATTCATTGTTAGAGCTCATCAGTAGCAACGCAATATGCGAATAGTAGGCACCTTTCTCAATATATCAATTTTTCTGCGTTTTTATTCTTCGCTTTTTTTTCAGTTCTATTTTCAAGATATATTATACAGATGAAGTGTTTCAAAGGCTAGAAATTAGAATTTTTCAATTTTTTGATGAAGCATTATTCTAGGTGGTATCACTTAAATTACGCCTACAAAATTTCTATTGCTAAATAAGTATTATGTTTCTGTCGAGAAAGAAATTTAAAAAACTGATTTTTTTTAGACGTAATAATTGTACTATTAGTATTGAACTGACTCAAAGACTCGACAGAAAATCCGTATGACTTCTGGAAGTCTCAATATTTCAAACAATACAAATAACACAATTGAAAAAATTATCAAAAGTTAATAATTAGGTATATACAAATGTATACTTGATTACAAATTTTGTAAAGTTCATCTCTTCAATCCTCGTCAGTTGTTACTGCCGAAGCGTGAATGGTTTGATAATTGATGCCTTGCGATTGTGCTTATTATTTTTTAGTTTTAATTCTATTATATTTAATTCGTTTCAAGTATTCTTATTCATTATTAATTTTTTTCAAGTATTAAAAAACTTTACGAATATATATGTCGAGCTATCTAATAGTTGCAGGAAAAAGAGAGGAGGAAGTCCAAGGGAAGAAACATTGAATAAATGAACAAATTATTGCATTGCTACTTCGGTACTTCACTGTCTTCACCAGATGATATCTATTTTTGAGAATCGAGAGCGTCAGTCGAACTTGAGGACTCGTGGTAGAGCGAGAGCGAGATTATTAGAGCGCCGCAAATGCCAACACTACTTAATATTTTTAGCTATTTTTTGTAGAATATTTACTGAGATTGGCTAAACTGGACTCATTACCAGAAAAGTTAGTAAACAAAAGTGTAAAAGTTGATTTTTGTAATTTTTTATTTTGAATGATAAGAAATTTTATTAATGTACGAGTTCAATTCGAGTTGAAAAAGATTATTAAATTCTTATTTTGCAAAAGATATTTGTAATATGGTTCAAATTACGTAATTAAGTGATTCTTTAGTTGAACAAAAACTATACAATTAATTTTGATTCGTAAATTGCTTTGAACACTAAACTTTCAAAATGACTTTCATGGAATTTGCTGGTTGTGCTTTTACGGGGTTTGGACCCGCATTTTCATTATTTTACTGGACAATAATGCATGATCCTATTCGTATTATAATTTTAATTGCAAGTTCGTTTTTTTGGCTGTGTTCTTTGCTACTGTCATCAACATTGTGGTTTCTGTTCCCGTTGAAAGATTGGATATGGCTGGGTGTTTTAACTTCAATATGTTTTCAAGAATTATTCAGATACTTAATGTACAGAATATTACGAAAATCTGAGCAGGGACTTCGTTTAATCACCGAACCTAATTCAGCTATCTCCACAAGTTCACATCTATTATCCTACGTTTCCGGTCTTGGTTTTGGCATCGCCAGCGGTGCTTTTTCTCTAGTGAATATTTTAGCAGAACTCAAGGGACCGGGTACTATGGGACTGCGAAATGGAAACGAATATTTTTGCCTGTTCTCAGCGTTATTTACAATGTGTTTTGTGTTTTTACAAACTTTCTGGAGCGTCATCTTTTTTCAAGGATTGGATACCCAAAACCATATTCTTTTATTATATGTCATATTTTCTCATATTTTTGTTTCATGTTCGACTTTATCGAATTCTTATGGTTTTCATATTATTACCATTTTATTTGTATTTATCGTAACGATTGTGTCTGCAGGTATTAGTTATCGAATCGCTGGCGGAGAAACCAAACGTTTTAGTGTTCTATTTAACATAAAACGCAACTCTACGGCTAGTATCGACTGAGTAAAAAATTTAGTCTTTCGGTAGATTTTTGTATAGTAATTTTGATGATAACGTTGATGTTGTGTACTTCTGTTTTTGTAGTATGTTCGCTATTTTTTCGTGTTGTTTCATTGTCATTGAAATTTGCCTGTACTGACTTTTAAAGTCATTCTTTAGTTCTACGTAATGGCGATGAACAATAAGTCTAATCTACATTATGTTACAAAACTTACAACGAAACTTGAAGTATTTTTACATGGTTGTCGTTTGAATTATTTCCATCAACCAAAAAAAAAAAGAAAAAATTGAAAATGTTCGTTTTATAGATCTTATTGCTCACTTTTGATTTCAAAATCATTCCAGGATGATTTCATCCTTCTACTTGTAAAATAATTATAAGCATACTTAACTCCAATCTATTCACTTATTTTCTTCATGTACGTGCTAACTCATTTTTAATATTGTGTACATCATTTTGTTGTCATATAACATAATTTTAAATACTTTTATGTTTTCTTTTTTGTATTTTAATACATTTGATTTCAACATTCGTTAATATTTGTTATTTCACGTTTCTTTTAAATTTAAATGATCATGAGATTATGACTTTTAAAAAAAGAAAATTCTCAAAAAACAATTTCTGATTCATTGATGTAAATAACGTTGAAAACTTCACGAAATTCTAATGTATCTTAACGTTTACGTTGATACTAGTAAAGGATTTTAAAAAGATTGAAAAACAGGCACATTTTTCTGAAGCAAGGTGTACATTTGTATGCTGTTCAACACAAAGATATAGCCCATGCGCACCTATGTGTAGATTAAATAAAAAAATATACCTAAACGGAAACCTGTAACCCAATGAAGGCGCTTCCAGATCCCTTTTCTACCCTCTCTATTGGTTTACAGAAGATCCCGAAAATATTTCAGGCAGAATCGTATCATAATTTCTAATTTCTTCATTTAGAAAAAAAATTATTTCTGAATTCAACCAGCACATTGCTAGGATATTGATTGAAAAAGCCTAAACAAAATTACATGTTCACACATACTATGTTCACAGGGCTGCATACTACGTACATGGCACATACATACTTACTATTTTATGTAAATGCTTTTCTAGTATTGGAGAATTATTCACGCCCCTCCTTTGTGATTGTTGGGATAGCCTATGCAATCTTTCGCCGACTGCGTCAGATTATTGAGGGAGTGATAGCGGTTCAGTATTTATATTGGCATTTCAGCCTTGCTTCAGTCTATTTCAGTACAGCGACGGTGTTGTTACCACTTGAGTTGCAGCTGTTCTGTGTCCCGTATTTTCGTAGTCTTCTTGTTCCTGTGACCAGTAAGTATCGATGACTGCATTCATTTTTTTTTTATTTTCTTAAGTTAGTTTAAGAATGTACTGGTATGAAAGTCTGCGCGTTATTATAATCAGTAATGCGTTAATTTTGTAATTTCCGCTGAAATTATTTGATAAAAGATAACTTCATTTTTGGATACGTTTAAATATTCATATTCGCTTGATTCAAGTTTTAAATCGAAGCGAAACAGTAACGTAATTCAATTTAAAAATAAAATTTATTCTTTTTCAAACGAAATGGCTGAATGACGCAAATTTGTTATCATTTTCCATTCTGCCCTTATCAGTTGTATGGAAGTGAAAAAAGTAATTCGTTATTCGTTAAATTTCAACTTTTTGAATTTCACTTTCAATTTTTCTTTTAGAAATATAAAATATAGGACACTTCCATGGTAGGCAAATATATATCAATCTAATGTATAGTCTTGTGAATTACACTGTTATCTCATTCCTGACGCATTCTCTCTTACTCCTTCCTTTGCATTTTTTTGTATCATGCGCATCATAGAAAGTTGGAAAGTTCGGTCATATGTACAATTAATGTAAACTTACTGAACCGTACTTTACTGTACCTGTGATGACGTCAATGTGTATCCTAACGACCAAAAATTCTGTATTCTGGTACTCCGCCTTCTAAAAATTTTTCACCAACTCTTAGTTTTCTGCTTTTTATATACTTGATGTGTTTTGATACATTTTCCAGTGGCGAATGAGTATTGTGAAGTGATAACAGTTCTAATTCCTGAAATTTGATTTTGTGTACGTAAAGTTTTGATAAAATAAAAATTGGTCGGTGATCACAAGTTTACCTACATTATATTAGGTATTTCATATACATTTTGTAAAGCAATATTAACAATAGTGGTGCAATAAATTGGTATGTATTAACAGCAATTCTTCCAATCCTTATCTAGGATATCTCGATTTGTTATTGAAATTAGATACATTTATTTCTATACATTATGTACATTGGTAGGTTAGTACGCAAAACGCATATAAGTAGATAGGTACTATTCAGTATTCCAATTGTGTCTTGATTGACCCTTATTTTTGAACCATCAGTGTTGGAAATTTCCGACCATAGGCAGTTTATAAGCAATGTACGGTGATATCTTTGCAATTTTTCAATATAATGAATTTATTAAAAATTTTGCATCTCAGTTTCACGTGAATTCATCCTTAGAAAGGTCTTATTCAAAACGCGTCTCCTAAACTGGTTTTATGGTACATATTTATTCTGAAATACCATCAGGGACTCATTAGCATACGACTGAGATGCATACCTTTCGCTGCGCTTCAGTATTCTGGTCGAATTAGTTGACTGGTGACATTCCTCTCAGTAACAGAAAGGTTACTACACGAAATTGCTTGCTTAGAAATAATTCTAATACATACAAAAAGTTCATTTAACTGATCGGTTGCAGCGAATTTACGTGTTAATACTTAAATATGGAGATGAGAAGCGAAGAATTATTTCCACTCATGTACAAATTCTGGGGAAAGCAAACCGAAGTTGAAGATTCGCTTGACCTGAGTGAAAACGCGTTTGAAAACAAAGTATGTATGATTTTTTCAATTTTATGAACATTTTTAAAAATTCACGGACGCTCTTCGCCAAAAAAAAAAAAAAGGATTTATCATTGCTAAATATATCTACACGTTATAATATAAGCTTTGAAATAAGGCTTCATTTTTAATGAGGTAATTGAATTTAATACATCTGCTAGATATTAATTTTTTATATCGATAAAAAAAAATGTTTTTTCGATCTTTATGAATACACTTCTCATTTACGTACCATTTTAGTTCTGAAGTTTAGTGATGAAATAGGTACCTACGTTTGACCATTTATAAATATTTTTAAAAGTAAAATTCGAGATTGAAAATTTAATTTAAAAAATTTTTAAACCATCATTTAATTAAAAAAACAAAACTGAAAATGTTTTTTCGATCGATGTTTTTCAGAGTAAAGTGTGTGAAAATTTCACAAATTTTTAATTTTCAGAATTGTGAAAAAGATTTTAACGCGGTAAGAATTTTTTACCATTTCAGTTATTTTAATTATGAAATTTTTAAACAGATGCATACCTCTATTTTAAACGAAATTCTTCCATTTTCAACATACTCATTGCTAACATCAATTACGAAATAGCTTATGTCTCATTTTTTTGAAATGAATTTTGAAATATTTCGTATTAATCGAATACAATACGAAATCGATCATGTATCAGTGTTGAGATCTTAACACTCGCTTTGCTATTAGCTTATGTATGTGAAATTGAAATGCATGTTGGTATATATCATTTTTTGAATACGATCTCAGAATCAGTTTAAAAAAAAAGGGTATTCACTTTTCGATTGAATCATGCTATTGTTCTACTGATGTGAAATTCAAACTTTCAACATATTTCAGCTCATAATCTCAATCATCCTAGACAATAAACGTCGCTTATAAAAATTTTAATTAGTAATTCACTGAGCAGAGTAATTCACTTTTTTAGGCACTTAGTGAAATTTATTGAAAAATTGCAAGTCTAGCTCTTATGTAGGTTCTACACTTGCATTAAGTGATATCTATTTCAATAATGTTTAAAATAGTAGAAATTTCTCTACAGCTTGGACTGTAAGTGACAATATGTATTTTTTGCGCTGTAAAAACGCGACTAGTTATTGACTAGAAAAAGCGATAAATTTTTATTGAAAACTTTTTGCGACTTATTTAAAATTAAAATTTAAAGAAGGAAGGTTGTTGCTGAATAACAAATCTTTCCCACAATTTATTTTGGAGAACAAAATTTATAGTCAATGTTTTTTAGTCGTTGAATTTTTTATTTATTATATAATTCTCAATCAAATTAACATAATGGTATAATAGATACGTATATACCGAATAAATTACTTTCTTATTTGCAATCGCTTCCGTCGTTATTCCGCATGAAAAATAATTGAACATTTTTTCACAAAAAAATTAAAAATACCTGGGCCTAGGTATTCGAGACGTAGACGCGTCAACAAAGTGTTATTTTTAGAGCCCTTATCTAAAATTGTAGTTTACTATGTTATGTTTTGTTGATTAAATTCTTGGCGAACATGCAATATTTTCCTGCAACCGAATCGGCGGTATTAAAATCCCATTGCGCGAATATCTACCTATCCAAAGAAATACTTCCTTCGACTAAATTATAATGTAAGTAGTTTACCTGTCTACGGGTTATACTCGATAAATAAGTACCCTATCAAAAAGCGTAGCGTTCGTCTTTCGTTGTTAGCCCGAAAGAAAAAGAAGGAATTTTTCTATCGCGATAATCAGCAGGTGATAATGATTGTAGCAATTTTTCATTCTACGATCTGCGGTGACTGTTCTCTTGTATTCGCATTGTAGTTATTAATACATTGGCACGATGTGTTCACGTGATTTCTTCTAATTCAATTAACTTCACGTATCTTGATACAAGACGAATGGCATTTTAAAAGTAGAATACGGTTATGTTTATTCAGCAACAACGGGCTCGTTTGTTTACTACTACGTTATTTATTGTTATTTTGTTTCGCTGATTTTAAAATCAGAAGCGATTGTACTTCAAGAATATTACTCGCAACATTGAATAAGAATATTTGCGAATTTCAACAAAACTGGACTTGCAATTTTTTGATTAATTTATTTTCAACCGAGTAAAATTACATCACTTTTTATAATATGCATAGAAACGACGATTTTGATCGTCAGAATTATAATTGTGTGTTATTTCATGAAATAAGAAAACTTGAAATGCTCAAATGCTGAAGAAAACTCATTTTCAAACATTGCTACGAAGTGTGGAAGTATTCAATTTGGATACTTTAGATATTTTCAATCACACTTTGACTATATACACAAGATAAGTAAGGAACATGTTAACAAAAAGTATCATGAAATTTCGGAACTGCCGCTGTCACCGAAGCGATGTTTAATTTGGCGATACAGTCAAGTTTCCATCTAAATCCATCGCAAGGAATATCCCTTGAAAAATGAAAACGGTGCTAAACTGTCTCGTACTATACCTGTAGGTGTGATAACCGAACAGGTAGGTATAATAAATCCTGTAAACGTGAAATGATTGAATATATCTTCGGTCAAATGTATATATAATTTATGTTGATACAAATGAAATACAAACTGATGTAACACTCATAAGAGTTTTACGCTATATTAAATTACATTTGAACCATCGTAAAGATTATTCGATGTTATCTAATACGCGCGAAATCAATTACTTATTATAACTTATAAGTTTAAAGTGAAAAGCATAAATTTATAAGTCAATTTATCTAGATTTGATTTTGCGCTCGAATAATTTTAACTACTATTTATCGATAATTTTCGTATAGCTTATGCAAAAAAAATCACCAAATCGTAATACATTATTGTGTGTTTTTTTTGATTTAAAAGTTCAAAAGGTTCTCAATTAACGTTATGATGAATAGAATACACGAGTAATAGGTATCGGTATTGATTCTCAGTGATTGAAAATTTCTTTGAAGCCAGTTCAATTTGAAATAAGTACTCCAGATAAGTAATACACCAAAGTTGAAATACTTGTATTTTTGTCAAAAAACAAACTTTAATACGTAGAATCAGTGTTACATTTGATTTCAAACCAAAAACTTATTGTCTCCTTGTGTTAAAAAAAAAAATAGCAATTTTAGAGCGGATTCAAGGTTTGTTGCCCTGCTTAAGCCTTAAGGTGGGACTTCGTGTTTCACGTTTTTTTTCATTGCATACTTTTTTTGTCAAAAGCAGAGTTTTTAAGAGAAATGAATTTTGCGTTATTTTTTCGTTTTAACGTTGCAAATGAAAAGTAATAATGCGTATTTTAAGGAATAATGTTAATTTGAAGTAATGGAACAGTTGAATTCATTTGAAAATATGCTCAATCAGAATTTTTGTCATTTTTAAGAAATTTTGGTTATGTCGGTTCCATTGAAAGTTTCTGCAGGATTTTTTGAAAACGACTGAACGGAATTTGATGCATTTTGGATATGTTGTAGAAAACAGTACTCCCGACACGTGTACAGATCAGTTTTTTGAATTTTTTACTTTAATTCAAAATTATTTTAGCTTGAAGAAACTCGGAAAAAGTGTTTTCGTTTAGCATGATAATATTCTCGCTAGGTGAAAAAATCCAAAAAAGCGCTCTGTACTCAGGTCGGGGTACTGTTTTCTACGACATATCCAAAATTCGTCGAATTTCGTTCAGCCGTCTTCGAGAAATCCTGCAGAAACTTCTAACAGAACTGATATGGTTGAAATTTCTTAAAAACGGCAAAAATTCCGATTGAGTATCTTTTCAAATGGATTCAACTGTTCTTTTATTTCAAATTAACATTATTCTTTGTGTTTTACTTAATTCTTTTTTATTGTCAATTCTGAAACAAGAAAAAATGGAAAAATTCATTTATCTAAAAAATATTACCTTGCAAATTGAGTATGCTACCTATGCAATGCGAAGTCCCACCTTAAATTTTTATTCTGTTATTTCATCTACATAATTGTGCTGATTGTTACTTCAATTATCCTTATGATACTTATACTTCTGAAATCTATTTTTCAAAACGTTTTTTGAGAGTAGTTTTACTTTTTAAGTCAAATCGAACCAACTCAGCTTGATATTTTCGATTTGCAGTAAAATTGATGTTGTGTTAACTTTTATACGTATTTATATATTATCTTTTGTTGGTCACAATTGTTATGCTTTTTAGCAGGTTGTTATTTACATCAGTGACGGATGTTCAGTGTTCACTTTAAAGACACTGGTTATCAGAGTAGAGAACAGTGAGTGTTGAATCTGAGGCAATTCAATTTTTGTCTATTTATTTGTTTTACGTATTTTTAGTAGATAGTTATTTATTTATATTTTTTTCTTGAAACTGTACCAAAGAGAAAGCTGTTGAGGAATTATACGTGCTTCACTGTTGTAATACACAACGTTGGTTGAAGAAACAAAATGTTATTTCATTTCAGTATAATTCCATTTTGAAAAACAATTATAAACGTTTTTTTTTCACCTTTTTAGATATAAAGGATGAATGACTTTCTCTATGGTACTTTTGTAAAATAAATGAAGTAAATAAATTAAAAGAAAACATGCGAAATTGAAAAGAAAATTCTAAATGGAAATTCTCCACAATGTAACACGAAATATTACCCTTACAAAGTGATTTCGATTGAATAATAAATAACTCATATTAAGGTGTGTTTTTATATCAAACGTGATATTATTGAAGTTTTTGTCTTGAATTAGGTAAAACGTGTGTTTGGTTGAGTATTTGTACGTATGTTTTATCCTCGATAATGAGTGAATGAAGTTTCATTAGTCAAAATAATTATTATCATCAGTTTTTTTTTAGCGAGATAAGAGTACGTCGTTTTACCTGAAGTGTATTAATGTCTGATTATTCGAGCTATTCAACTATTGATGGAAATTAAATCAATAAGTATACCTACAAATCGGTATCAGTTCGATATGTTATGTCTTTATGATGTAAGAATTCTTCGAGACACTGTACTTGAATGAGTGACTGACTGACATAATGTGTATTTAAAAAAAAATCTAAAGATAAGATTAAGTACCTATAGTGTAAAAAAGAGACATGGGTTTTACACAAAAATTATCTAGAGTACTTAGAGAAAGATATTGAAAGTAACGTCACGAACCAATATTCGCCGAAGTGTAATTCGGTACGCTTGAGATAAAATTAATTTATACATGTATTATTTCCTTCATGAAAATACACCAATTTTCCTTCGAGTCAAGTACACTATGTATACGTAATTCCGAAAATTAATACCTCATTTCCTTCATTTTCTTGATATTCAGTCTCTCTCCGTGAAATGTGCTTATTTTCGACCCTATAACGCAGATAAAAGAAAATATATGCCTTGATAGGTATATGTATTTCTACTGATGAGATTTTTCATGCAGTACTATCCTTATCATAACCTCTAATCTTTTTTTTTTTTTTTCAAATTGCAAAACACGCCAATGTATTTTTTGAAGTGCTTACTTCTCATCGTAATTTTCCAAAAATATTTCTAATCTCACCTTATCTTGAAGTTAAAGAAACATTCGAGTTGAGGTGATAAGATCTGTAATTGATGTTTGATTGTTTTAGTAAAATGTACTTATCAATGATTCACTACTGAAGTTCTTTAAGCTACTTTTTTATTTAAAAAATTTAGAGAATGTTTCCAACTACGTTTACCTTATTTCTTTTTTGTGCAAAAAAGGTTTTGGCTGATTTTTTAATTTATGAAATATCAGTCTAAACTTGAGGTTTTTCAAAGTTTTTGTCTTTCGGATTTGGATTTTTTTTTTAAATTATGATTTTTACAATTCGAATGAGCTCAGTGATTCATGCGTTTTGCTAAGCTTTTATATTTATTCAGCTGAAAATATCACTTGAATAACATCGAATTACAATGGCAATAATTGTACAGTAATTTATATCTGAAGGTCTTCATATTGCATATAATTATTCAACTTTCTATTACAATACGATGCGCTTGATTTCTACAAAACCAATTTCTCCATGTAACAACTCTCGCTAAAAAAAATTTATCCATGAATGACTCAACGACTCAGCAAAATAGTAGGTGCTTAAAAATCATTACAAATGGAAAAATATATCTGAAAATTTTCAACTCTCAAATTCAAAATTTTTTTGAACCGACGCAACACTTTCATTTAGCTATCCAGTTTTTGCTTTTCCACTTTTCAAGTCCTTTTTTTAAATTCTTCTTTTTACGAGTCAACTTTTGCGATTTAGATTTGAATTTCTAGCGTACTTCGTATATATTCGGACAGAAATGAATTTTTGGAATCGGTTTCAAAAGAACAGAGTTATTATGTCTTGGATAAAATTACCTTCAATGCGCACTATATATTCCTACTTATTCTAATTTATGAAATATCCTATACTTATATTATTGTTTTCAGAATATCACGATGAAAGATGAATATAAAAATTTGAAATCTCTGAATTTTTGATGTTCAATTATTTGAGTGATAAATGATCATTTTAGGAGATACGTTACCGAAGTTGCGAATGAAAGAAAAGAAACAAATCGATTTGCTGTGTCAGTGTAAGACCATGAAAATGAAAAATTTTTGAGTACGTGTGGTAAACTGATGTGAGGTGTGTTACGGATACAGGAGGTTGCTCCAGAACAAAATTAGGAGAGAGTTTTTAACTGATCAAACTTACTGTTTACCTGTCTTTGAACTTTGTACTTACTCTACTTCTTTAAATTACTCACAAATAACTCGAAAATGTATGTATAACTAAACTAAACATAACTATTAACTATACTGATTTGTTTAAATTTATCCATGATTTCGTTAAGTGCATACGTACTTGATTCTTAAAGATTTATCCTAATATTTGCCTCGAATAATCACATTTCATTTATCTCTACTATTTTTATTTTTATTGAGTTGATTTATTTCAAAAGAAAGGATCTTTTTGTTTTGAAATAATTATTTTGAATTTCTTTACAAAACACATCAATTCAATTCTTCATCCTTCATGAATCATTATTTTCACATTCTAAAACTCATTATTCTGGGAACTGTGTGGTATAAACGCTTTTATTAAAGTGCAGTCGATGTACAATGAACCTGAAGCTTTAGCAATAAAAAATACGGTTTTGTAAATTATTGTCATTTTTTTTTTTCGATTCTGATAAATGAAAACACTTACGAATACCTGTACGTATAAAAACTAAACTCGTTAGCTTATTTTTTTTTATCAATTACTGGCTTACCTGGGATTCGCATATTATCTATTCTACATTTCATTTTAACATGTCCACCATGTTTACTTATACTTACCTACCTATCTACTTACTTTTAATTACACGACAAAAACTATTTTAACTTACATGATTAATAGGGTCAGAAACAACTGCTTACTCGAATTTACTTAATATATATATATTTTTTTGTAAAAATCGAAGTTTTCCATTTTTATTTACTTTTTATTAATAAAGAACTCGTTGTTATTGTTTTTTATCTGTTAGGTCGATAATGAAGACATTAGTTTATACGAAGGTGGAAATGGGATTGAAGATTTTGAAAATCCATTCAAGGTTTGTTCTTCTCAAGTTTAGTGCAGTAAGGCTAAGATACATCAAGATATAATTTAAAGGCCATTTGTGTTGCACGCTTCGTTTGTTTTCGCAAACAAACAACTGTAAAATTGCGTCCTTAATTAATTAAATGTGTAGTAAAAATTTAATGGTTTTCTTAGTTGGCTTCGAGGGAAACCATAGAGTATAATTAATTTGAAAAAAAAAGTTCACCTTTATCATTCATGATTCTAAGAAAGAGTGGAAAAAAGGGGTTAATGTCATTTTTGTACTGCATCTTTCTTTCATCAAACGTTCTATAGTGCGTGTTGATTTTTTTGTAGGGCTTAAAAAAATTAAATTTAGTAAGAGTCTAAATTAATTTTAATCATCAGTGAAAATATAACACATATGGTAATCGGCGTCGTATTGTTTACGATTGGCTGTTTTCAGGAATTTTCAGTCGAAAGCGAGGATACAGGAAAAGCTACAACCTATGAAGAAAAAAAGAAACCGTCGATCACAGTTCTGGATGGAAATGACGTAAATGATATTCCAGCTCGATATCTCGTTCCAACTTTGCAACCTTACGAATTGCCCGTCGTCGGAGTTTGGATTGATCAACGAATAGTTCCAGGTTTTAAATATCGAGTTCGACCGATAGATACAGAGGTAAATTTTTTCAACCGTGAACGCCGAGTACTGATTTATTAATTTTACAATTTCGGTTCATTCGCTATTGTAGGAATTCAAAGATGATTATTTGTTCAACGGTAATGGTTTGACGCTTCAAAATATTGGCAATGGATATTCTCGTCGGATTGTGTTTGCTCCCTCGAATGGTCAGTTGAACAATAATAGTAATTATTTCTGGTCCGATTCTCGAACTTGGGGATTTGCTTTCCAACTACAACTGGTATCAGTTGGAGAAAAATATACAGTATATGATATCAGTAATCACCCGGTCGGACACTTGGAAATCGTTCAGCTTCAAGTGAGTAGAAAATTTATTCGTGCCAAAGATATAATTTTTAAATGCATCGTGCTATTTCAATGTTAAATAGAAAATTAGAAAATAATGTACGTACGGATTATTTCACCCTGTATGAATTTGCATCATTATTTTCTCGGCGTTTTTTTTCAATATCAATTTTTGTAATGATGCTTAGCGGAATTAGAGCCAATCTAATATTATACACGTCTTTCCATTTTAACGCCACATACTTGAAGGCATATTAGCGAATATTTTGATAAAACTCATCGAACATGTGATGATCACGAATAAATAAAATGTTGTAAAACTAATTTTGAGGATCATTAACCCACGCTTCAAAAAAAAGTCTGAATCCGTTTCCTTGTAAAGATAATTATCTATTACCTGAACTTCATATCTAGTTACCGATGAGGATATAATTTTGAATGAAAACATTGTTAGGTATTTTAATTACGTTTTTCTTAACTCAACAGTGAACATAAACACGTTTATTTTCTTAAAGCAAAAATTATGATGCAAAAAAACTTTTAAATTCAAGCACTTGATTTTTAAAAAACTGAATAATATAATTTGTGATAAAAAATTATTGAGCTTAGATGATGAGAAATGATTAAAAGTTATTCTCATGGTAGAATTTTATCTTTCTACTAATAGACCTACGTGTAGTCATCAAAATTATGAGCATCTTTTAGATTAAAAAGTTCAACACCGTATAATTTATATGGCTGATAAAAAGTTCATTGTCATTAAACCTTTCACAAATTTTATAAAATTAACCCAAGTTTCTCTATCACATGAATTATCAAATTTAATTTTTTTAAAAATAATTTATACCCATTCATTCGTAAGGTAAAATGGATTGATCGATGCTGTAACAAATCTTAAATAGATAAGCGATAGCATTTTCCAAAATCCCGCCACCAACAATTTTTCCGTGCGGAAAGGTATGGTGGGAAGCTAAAATAATTGAAATGTAAAACTTTATTCGCATAAAAGACGTTTATCATTTCAATCTGGTTCTAAATACCAAATCATAGATTAGTTCCACGACTCAAGAGGGATCAAATTATTCAACTTAAATATTTATTTATAAATGATAGGTGCGTAGGTATTCTAAATTCACATCAGTTCGTTTTTTATAATGTTTCCAGAGTCCTCAAGAAGAACTATCTCACTCAGTTTTAGTTGACAAAAGTGTTGAGAAATCGGCAAAAGTTCATTGTTTAGCCAAAATGGAATGGTTCGATAACAACGAAGTTTGCGTCGTTTCGGTTAGAAATATTTCGATACTTATGTTCGAGTTAAATGCATGGTGAAAGATCACGACAAATAATTTTTAATTATTTCGTTTACTATTGTACTGATACCACAGATCTGTGGAACGGCCGTCAGTATTAAACGAAAAAATTCTCTGGCAAAAGTGAACAAAATTACCGGTGTGATGATTTCGGGGCATCCAAGAAGAAATTATACATTATATCCCGGAGTTGACAACAAGAAAAGATGTATTACAGTATCTGGTGCTTCGTGTAACGATGTACCTATCAATTATTCGTTGGTTGGATTGGAAAATTTCGAATTACCTGTGATTGGTTAGAGATACCTTCCTGAAGTTTTTCCGCTTTATTTACTATCATTTAAATCATCTTTGTATTTATTCTCTCTTTTTTTTTTTTTTTTTTTATAGGTACTTACGTTGATTCTCGTATTTTACCTGGTTTCTGTTATAAAGTTCGTCCAATTAACAGCAAACACCATTTGTTTAATGAAAGAGCTCTTAGACTGCTATCAATTGGAAATGGTTACAGCAAACGGTTAACTTTTGCCCCCGATGAAAAAATCTTGAACAGTAATCAAAATTACTTTTGGACTGATTCTTGGCCGAGTGGATTCGGTTTCGAGTTACGAGCTGTTCATTGCAATGCTAAGTTTAATATTTATGCTGACAATCGGTGTGTCGGCTATGCTAGCGTATTCCGGGCTGACAGTCCTCAATACGAAGAAAAGCAAGTTCTGGTAAGACTACCTACACATTCCAACATGTGCCTATTTTTATTTTTTTGAAATGATTAAGTTTATTAAAATGTTTAGGTTCGTGGTGACGATGGTGTTACTATTGTGAAATATGTGCATGTCGATATTACTTGTCACGTTGTACTTCGTATTTCCGAAAACGAGAATGATATTACCAATGATGAGCAAGTCATGAGGGTTTCTGGCACAGCAATGCTGAAAAAATCTTCACGTGATAAGATCGCTAGGTTGGATAGAATCGAAAATATTGGAATAGATTCGCAGCTAAATGTGTTATTCTTTGCTGAACATTCGAATCTAGTATTTCACGCCGCGTGAAGAGAATTTCATTTGCAATATTCTAGTATATTACTCTGTTGGTTAGATTCTGGAATCGTTTCTTCATTTAAAGGCTGGATACTGCGTATACATATGTTCCTGAAATATATTGTTTGTTTATGATAAATGCATGCCGTATCTTTTAGTCTATGTCGACTTACCTACATTATTTTAATCGAATATTTTAGAAATGACATTCTTTTTAATTTTTGTTTTATTACGTTTTTTTTATCAGTTTATAGTTTGTAGATTTCATGTTTTCCCCGAAATTCTCAATTTATAAATAAATTGATTTTCATGACAGTTGGATTTTTTTTATTTTTCATATTTTTTATCTAGACCTATGTATGTACTTTGAAATGAAAAAGAACATGAGGAGTACAAAATGGGATGTACCAAGATAGGTAGATCCAGTACATAGACTACACTACCTACACCGTTAAAGTATAATAATAATTAAAATGTACTAGAAAACTGTAAACAATGGTTAAAGATTCTCAAGTTTATTTTTTATGATACTATTTGTTTTTACGGATTCATGTTTCAAAAAATATCATTCAATTTTTTCAGTGATTACTCACTTTTCAGCAAGGATGTACAAATTCACCATGAATAGATTCAACAGCCGTTATTATAATGATTAATCATATAACCACTGTTGAAATTTGCTAATAATTATTTCTTTGAACGGGCATTATACCTCACGTATTAGAATCATTGTGAATGTAAGAGTAGATATGAGCTCCATACAGAATAGAACCATAGTCCATAATGCAATTAATATTCGAATGATACTGATTTTATTTTCATTTAAGACTTGCGAATGAAGTAATGCCGAAGACAATGAAGTAATTAAATCTAATTATAATGGCGTCTACTCGCTGTTCTCATTATATTATGTAATTTAAATAAAATACCGATTTCTGTAGCAGGTTTCCTTAAGATGAAGAAACAGAACAATCTGTTCTCTGCTGTTGAACGATGTCGTGCGAAGTTCATTTTTGTCAGGTTGGTAACATTGCAAAAGAAAGCCCCTTACTCTTTTAGAAAAATCAAACAGGGAAACCACATCGACCACATGACATGATACTGATATCGAAAGCAAAGCAGATGAATGAATTTCAAAGCACGTGAAAGTCGTGTGCAGTTGATTTATCAATAATTAATTATGTGACTTCTTGAAAAAAATTTCGTTTATGTTTTTGTAAATTTTTACAATGATTACGAACGTTGATTTATACATAGTAATGAGAGTAATCAGCTCGTAATTCCGTTTCCTTGTATTGCAATTGTCACAATTGCAATTAATTTTCGCCATGGGCTGTGTTGAATCAAGATATTGTGTTTCTAAAAATAATACTTCCAAAAAATACATCTTGAAGTTGGTGAGAGTCGGATTACGTCCTGAAGAAGTTGATCATGTTTGCAAATTATTAGGAGAACAGAGGTCTGTTTCCAAGAGTGTTATACGAGTAAGTTGATTTTACTCTTCGAAGTGATACAAAATTAAAATTTTCATATCTGATGATTATCCCATTATCCTTGTATTTATGAAATTTTGTTTTCATAAGTAATTGAAAAACATTCTGTAGCTAAAACTTCATATAGTATTCAAAATTTTGAAACCTTGAAATGTTGCAATTTATTTTGTAATAAGTACTGTGATCTAAATAGCGTTATCTATGTCGAATGAGATGACGTGTACTCGTGTGTATTTGGGTTCGTATCATAGTATTTGAATTTTTTTTACAGGAACGATGGCACAGTTTATTAACTCCTTTTATAATGGATACTTACGAAAGATATCTCGTACAAATATCGGATAAGAAATATGGAGAAGGTACCATCGACGCTGTAGCTTTCAGTATGTTTTTAACAGATTTCGTCAAAGGAACTGTTGAAGATAGAGTCGAAATGTATACTCATTTTTTGAAAAAAAGTGATGATGAAGAAATTACCATTTCCGATTTGCAAGAGGTGAATAATTCTAATCCTCGAATATAATTTTAAACTTCAGTTTCAAATCGTACTTTCTTTCACACATTTCAGTATTTAGTTCAATTAATGAAATCCGTTCTATTGTTGATGGAAGTCAAAGATGTAACCCAGCACAAGCAATGGTT
This sequence comes from Ferrisia virgata, assembly GCA_900060175.1. Lineage (NCBI taxonomy): Eukaryota > Metazoa > Arthropoda > Insecta > Hemiptera > Pseudococcidae > Ferrisia > Ferrisia virgata. Next base: position 51,958 of record FIZR01023639.1, on the reverse strand, counting down.
AGAAAGGGGATTTGTTTTTACTGATGATGATATTCACCGTTGGACTGCAGCAACTATTTTGAATGTGTATGATCTCACTAAAATTGTGAGTACATATTCTGAAATTTATGTTTTTTATGAGTAGGTACAATTAGACGTTACTTGATGTAAATTTTTTTGAGCCATGTGTGTATTATTTAAGTATTTAATTAGCGCTCGGTTTATTCATTAGCTAATTGACACAGCTTACATCTTTACCTAGCTGATCTTTGAAATGTATTTTTCGGTATTACGTAAACTTGAAATCATTTTCAACCATAATTTTTATTATTTATTGCAATTGTTTCTAATTCTTGTTTTACCTTTTCATGTCTTCGGTTGGGTCTTCGAAAATGCGAAAAAAGCTCCACATATAGCTGCGAAGTAATAATTTTATATTTCCGAATTTATAAATTTTTAAACGTTTTTATTTAATTTCAACCAATTTGATAGAGATTTCAACCGAAACTTTGAACTTTTAATATTTGTTTTTTTTATCGAAAAACGGTCTCATGAGCTTTTCATCGAACGTTTGTGTAAATAAAAGTACGAAATTTTGTGTATTAATTTCCCAATTCTCAGAACGGTTGCGAAAATTGTATCCACATCATCGAAGAATGTATAAACATGCGCGTCCAATAAAAATGATTTTTTTCAGATTACTGTGAACTGCTATTTCTTATAGTAATAATTATTTTATATTTTTAGAATTCGGTATCTCGAGATGAAATGACGTCATGGATGACGCTAAATACTGACGTTACTTTGCTACAAAATTTCCTTTTCTATTCATTGTATGATTTGGATAAACTAGAAAGTAGTAAAAATGGAGAACAGCGAAGTATACATTGTCCATTGCCATTTTTAGAGTTAAATGTTTCGAAAGAAGATTGGAAAGTCATTGTTAATATACCCTTCGTCACTTACATAAATAGTCATTTACCAGCAGAAAATAGATTTCGTTGGCGGTACGATGGTTATTTTTTCATTTTTAAAACTTTGTTATTTTTGCATACCTATAATAATAACTATAATTTAGTTTGTTTATTGAAATAATTGTTTTTGTTCTTTAATCATCAGCTTGATATATTCGGCAGATATAAATGGCGAAAGTTTTACCACATTTCGATCGTTAATATGTAATAAGGGTCCTTCTGTACTTGTAGTAAGAGATGGTGATGGCCACATTTTTGGCGGCTATGCTTCAACCAGTTGGCATGTTGGACCTAAATTTTTCGGTAATATTTATTTCGACTTGTTTACTTTTTAATACACAATCGTTTCTTTTTCACTTATAAATACAAGTGAATGATTCATACTCAATTTCATTGCATTACATAGAAGAAAACTACTTACATATTTCAATAATATGTACATACTTGTCTGTCAAGTGAAGAAACACCTGACGAAAAATGAATATATAATGACTTAACATTTCTTTTTAGGTTACTTTGTATGTGTCGAAGTTATTGAAATTTAACATCACAAAAACATAATTGACATTTTTGCTTTTCGCGTAACAATTGGTAGTTCTTAGATTCTTTAGTAATAGTAAGAAAAGCGAAAGTGAAATTTTACTTTAAATTACGAATTCTCTATTTATTGAAACGAATAAATGAAATCTACCGGGTCTATATAGCGTGTTGATTTGTTGTTGATTTTTGTAATTTATTAATTTTTTTGTCGAAACCTCGGTCGAAATATTCTTTATTGCGTGACTTTTTTGGTGGCCTTGTGGTTAAATTAAAATTAGCCCATCTCGATAAAATTTTTCACAAAGGACACAATGTCACGAATAAATATCAACATACTTGCTCACGATTTCCTGCCTTTCTTGATTTTTGTATTGAATACTTTTTAAATACTTGTTCGGATTTCCTTTTTATTCATTGATCTGCTCAACAAATGAATTCCATCAAAACTTTAAAATTCGTGTATAATTTACTACGTTGTTAGAGTAATACAGGAAACTAATGAATTGTTAATTTTTGAGGTTAATGTACCTTGATATGCTTCATTCTTTGCATAAAACGTTAATATTCCATAATTTTGTTGATAATACCTAATGTATTTATTTTTTATTGCAGGTGATCAAAGATGTTTCTTGTTCTCTTTAAGACCTGTTATGAAAATATACCCTACTTTACCGCACAATGATCACTTTTTATATCTTAACGCTAATCAAAAAGCTCTACCAAATGGATTGGTATGTATTTTTTTGTTGCTTGCAATCATGTAATTTTAATTCGATTCATAAAATTTGCATTGTAATTTGACAATTTTTTTAATTACCAAAAACGTTTACAAATTAAGAATACGGTATTCCATCACAAATGAACTGAATTGAAAAATTCAATCTGATAATGGAAATTATTCTACGTGAAATTCACAAAGAATCACGTGTGTGTCTCCTTACAAAAAATTACTTGAACCATTTATTAACCTTGAAAAAATACACGCACCATATTAAATATCTTTCCTTAGCTGTCAACGTATCGATTTCTCATCATTAATAATGTATCTCATTGTTATAGCCTTATAGCCGAATTACCAACCTAATTCAAAAAGTTTATTTTGGCACTCGTGATATAACCGTTTTTATTTCGATAGGTAAACATAGAGGGTATTAATTTAAAAGTACGTAATGAAAATCACACGTAATGTTGACAGTGAAACCAAATATTGAAAATTGAAAAATTGCGCCAATTTTTTCAAAAGTCCCTACAATTTTTTTAAGTGAAATAAATCTGTCAGATTAAAGTTTTATAGGTACATGCCAAAATAAAAATTTTGAGAAACTTTTTTTTTACTAATTAAATTGGTACTTTTATTTGTAGACCTGATTAAACTAATCTTTAAAAATTATTTATTCAAATTTTCTTATAAAGTAGAATCTTATTCATGCAACAACTTTTTCATTTTGTCGATTGCATAATCAATTTTTATAGGGGATGGGCGGTCAATTAGGATATTGGGGACTATGGATTGATGCAAGTTTTGAATTTGGTACCTGTAGTCCAAGTTGTTCGACGTATTCCGGATATCAAATGTTATCTGGTTCGCCGGAATTCAAAATAGCAGGCTTAGAAGTTTGGTGTGCTGAAGGAATGTATAACTTGAATGATGAAAACGGAAGTACTGTGAATTCCATCTCCGATTGCTTGAAGGTAAAGTCATTCTGTACTTCATGTATTTCGTTTAATTTTGAAACATTTCTTATTACCCGAATATCAATATTTTCGTTTCTAGGATCAAGAAGGAAGTATATTGCATAAAGATCCTGCTGCTCGGGCATTGATGGATATGTTGGGAAAAACTGGCCAAGGAAGGGATTTCTTGGATGCTTGAAGTTGAATATTGCAACATACTGCGACATTTTTGTCAAATTAATTATTTTGAACACTTTTTTTTAATGAAGTGCCATTCAATTTTATTTTGTTATATCATACATATTTAAAAGTAAAGATTGCATTTGAATGATTTTTAAAGTCGACTTTTCGTAATTTTTGAAACGTGTTAATTTCATATCATTATCTTGTATCTACTTAATGTATCTACATCTATTTAAACAGATGTACATCTAGCATTCAGATATACCAGGTTGAAACAAATTAAGAAAAGGAAACTGATTGTGCTTTAATCAATCCTATGTCAAATGCAATCAAACATCTTTGTAGTTCCTAAAGTATTTTCTAATGTTAAACGTAATCAACTTGCTTTTAACTGTTTATATATTTTATTTCTGTTGGAAAAAATTTTACGTTTGACGTAATTGCGGAAATGATAATAAAATTTTTTTATTTACTTGTTTAATAACCAATGTTCTTTTTTCGTTCATGAAGTGCAACAATCGAGCAGGAGAAATTTTTGTTTTAAAACAGCGTGAAAATGGAATAGCATGTTTCCTGAACTCAATCCAATTTAAATATTATACCCTTCGATGAAAGTAAAATTATAACGCGTAGTGTGAAACTTACGGCCAGAACTACGAATGAATGGAATGAAGTAGCCTAGAAATTTGTTTGCAAAGTATCGGAAAGAATAATTACTTATGAAAACGTTGTTTCGATTTCAGTAATCAGAAATCTCATAAAACAATAATTTTAATTTTATTCGTTTCCCAAATGAAATGTACATTTTTGAATCGTATCGATGAAATAATAATTAAGTGAAAAAAAAATTGATGTTATTTTTTTCATAATGTCAGCGAGTAACAGTTTCATTGCCAGAAAAAAATAAAATTTAGGCGCAAAGCGATAAATTATATCGAAAGTACTCCTCCAATGTTGCATTTTTGGGTTAAGAGTTTCAATTAAATTACCGTGGCGTCATGTGCATTTAAAATTGTTAAATGGCAATTCGTTATAATAAATAACACTTAACCCAGTTCTGATCTTTATAAATAGATTCGCAGAAGAATGTTCGATAGAGTTTTCTGCTGAAATAACAATTAAGATGTTTTCGACCAATTTTCGATTTTTTTCTCGTTCGGATGCAATAAAACGTGAAGGTTAAACGAAAATAATTTATTTTATATGCACACGAATTACCGATCGATGCAGTTATAATTACAAGTTAGTGCGGTTTTGAAATTTTTTCGGAAACAAAATGACAGAACGACGAGTTGCCTCGCGATACTGGTTCGAGTTATGAATTTGAACTGTGCCATTCGGAATTTATTGATAATAGCTCAAATGTCTTAATAAAAGTTACATACACGTTTTTACGTTGTTTATTTTCAATGATAGTGACTTATCAAATTTGCATCTTGTCATTCTACACTTATTTTCTTTGCAATACAATTCTCTCACTTTGTTTTTTTTTTCATCATGTGGGTAACATTTATTATGACATTTGAAAGAATGGCTATAATTTTATTTCAATCTAGAATTGATTTCGTTTATTCAAAATAATATTTTCATGGTTTAGAATCTAAAGCACTTATTATATTTTGTTTCATTCAGTATGTGACAAAACTAAGTATAATGAGGTTTTTTTACGAAATGAATTTTCATTTAAAAAACCCACCAGAAATCGTGGGAAACTTGTTGTAACATTCGTATTCTTGATAAATATTTTCATTGATTTGATATTTCCTCATTTAAAAAAACAATGATTATCAACTCGCATCACAGCTATCATCAATTCTTTCTTATATGTTACTTATCAATCTGACTTGTTGAGGTAAAAGTAAGATGAAGGATAAGTAAAGATCATGCCTGAATATGAGAATATTATGCCGTTGTCGGTATGTTTTACTCTTCACGTATTGATCAAAGGAATACCAATATTTTCCGAATATGATAAAAAAAAGGCAGGTAGACACGTACATCCCTGACCCAATAAAAATAAACCTTAACTTGAATTGTGCGTTTTTTTAAAATGTCATTTATGCACACTCAAAAGAAAAATTTATCATCATTACTGAACCAATTTCCATTTATTGAACTGCAAGATAATCTAATAACAACTGAAATTTGTTTCACTTTTGCACTGATTATATGTTAAACGAATTGCATAATGGTACAGAAATCGCTTCAAGCGATGTAATTTTAATTAATCTCTTTTTTATTCAGTTGGAAAGCTTATTGAATCATTGAATAAAGATTCGTTGCTCCTTCAAATATTTGCGTATGTGAAATTTGCTACATTCGCATCGAGAGATTTTACATACCTTGAAATGTACATGGCAACCTTGTGAAAGTACATACAGACTTTAATATTTTAACTGAAAAAAAAGCATTATTTATTTACAATTTAGATTACAATTAGTGTATAGAAACGTAAGTCAAAAAGCACTCGCCCAAGAACTGAATTTTATTTACGTTAAATATTGAAAACAAAATCGTTCTTATTCGTACAGACTTGAAATTGAATTTTCTGAATTTTCTCCAATAATCTATAAAAAGAATATTACGTTTCACGAATATCATTAACATTGAGGCGTTGATTTTCATAACGGCGAAGCCGGAATACCTTCTCTAGAAAAAAGTGAAAGAATGCATTACTAATCGAAAAATTTAATCAGATTTATTTATAAACCTCGCTACCATGCTATGCAATAATTTTAATAACTGCTATGAGCAATTCCCGTTGCACGGCTTAAATTATTTTATTTACTGAATGCCCGATAAAAATTAAAACCGCCAATTCGTTGAAATGATTCATTATTTAGTTGGTTGGAGAAAAAAAGTGTATTAAAATCATCATCTTTTTTTTTTAAAAAAAAAAGGTGGGTAGAGCAGAAATAATTATTAATTTAAGTTATGGCATAGATACTTATAGTATCATGTGTACATCCTTGCAAAAATTTATCTTATCTCGCATATGCATTTTATACGAGTTTAGGAATGTTTTCATTCTTTGATACAACTTTTCTTTCATTGATTTTCGGACGATGCAGGAAGGATGTTGATTAAGTACTTCAATAGCATACGTATTACAGTACACTCACATATACATATCGATGAGAAAGCTTTTCTGATTCATGGCTTCTGGCTAAATTTAACTAAATTATTAATCGTGTGACAAATTATGAACCAATAAACGGAAAAAGGAAATGAAATTAGGAGATATTAAAAATAAACGCCCCCGTTTTCATTTATACTAATAAGTAGTAATAATGATAAAACAGTGTATTAAGTAAGGGTATTCTGTTTGTATTGTATTGATCAACATTTTACCTTATAACACTTTTCTATAAAAGAGATCACATTAGAATTGATTCTCTTTAATAGCAGCGAATGAAAATCAGACTACGATTGAACCAAGTAAGCAAACCAAATCCCCTTGTTTACCTATTTCAAATTCGCACAATTTTCAACGGGTTTTCAATAAGAACCAGTACAATGTGTGAAAATATATTTGACAACTGAATTCGAGCAGAAAAAATATGATCTAAGTATTTGGTGGATTGCTCTGTGCAGCTGCACGACTCTTTGTTGACATTGAATATTTACATTAGGTATTTAATTCTATGTGCGTTCGTTTCATTAATCAATTCGCAAGAGGGTTGCGATTTTGTCATTTTATAAACATCCGTGTTTTACCGAAGATGAATAGTTGTAGCTTTTTATTCTATTTTGATCGAATTTAAGGATATAATAGCAGATGTTATCTTTGTTTTGAAACAAATTAATATGTAAATTATTGCCAAAAAATAAACGCCTATATTATAGAAATTATTTTATATTTTTTAATTTAAATAATTTTTCACTTAATTGTAACAGTTTAGTCCAAGGATATCGGCTATTTTTTCGTATTTTTATCTCGTAAATTTTAATGAAATTTTTTTCACGTAACGTATATGATTGTTAATCTAGATAAGTATCAATGAAATTATTGTAACAAAAAAAAAAAAAAAAACTGAGATAAAGTTTAAAAATTTACATGAAAATAAATCGAAGTGTCAAAGAAACATCATAGAGATTAAAAAATAATAAATAAATATTATAAACAATCATAGACTATACAGATACGTTCAAAAAAGCTAGATAGATAGCTACAGGTAGGTACCTATATTAAACTCCGTATTGCATGTGTATCTTTGACGAAGTAATAAAAGTAATTCAGATATAAATTGAAAAATAATTTCTGAAAAATACCAGCCATAAACTTTACAAATTAATCTCGGACATACGAGTTGAAATTTTTTGCAATTCGTTTACAAAATATTTCTGTAATTTTTTCAACATTATAAAAACAGTTAGCAAAAAAGGGTTTCGTGATATTTTTCTTCCAACAGAAAAGACACATAATTGATCAAATGCGTCATCTTCTAGCGTCTAACATAGCAATGAACATTTTGCAAAAAAAAAAAAAAAAAAAAAAAAAAGAGGAAAGATCTCGCCGACAGGGTTTCGAGAGATGAATGGTAATAATAAAAAAAAAAAAATTGCAGAAAAAACACCGAATGAAAATAGAGTATCGAGTTGTCACACTAAAAAGCAATTAATCCATTTGCAACGAAACTGAAATAGTTTGACACAAATTAATAACCTAAATGAAACGACGATAATGAAAATTAATTTGAACTTGACAATATATACCTTGGCCTTGTCTTTTATCATTTCCAGTGATTCGAGAAAAACGACGCACCTATTTGACGATCATTAAAATAGAGCAACGCATCTTCCGCACCCATTGCTCGTATACGACTGTCTCTGTTTGCTACCACCTAACGCGTCTAAGGTAGTGATAACAACCAACTAACGTGCTTTTCGCTTTGCCATTTTAATCACAAGCATTAACCAAAACGACGCCGTAAGTTACAATACATTCTGAGAATTGGGTACGTTCGCGAATCGAAATCAAGCAGTGTTTGGTGATCTTCTTCTGCCGATTTCGAATAAATAATATGACTTGTCAAAATGATTTTCGCGTTGATATCTAATCGTACGTCGTGTTAAATAAATTTCAAAAACATTTCTTACGCAGTTCATATCGTGCTCAGAGCCACGCTTTTATCATCATGGTAAGTGAATTAGGTACACGTTTTCATGATGTATTGTTCGTTTTTCACTTTTTTATTTTGACCGATTTGAGGATCTCTAAAGTTCACACATATATATATATTAAGTATTTGTACGTACTTGGAAAAAAGAATGATATGCAAAAGCTTTTGTGGTTTATTCAGCGTTGAGTAAATTATGCTGAAGGGACTTGGAAACGTGTTTGATTATAAAATATTCAATTTTAACTAATAATCTGTCTTGTGGGTTGATATTTTTTTTGTGTTTTTCTAAAAATCCATTCTGTACTGTTTATCGAAGATCCAAAATCTGGTGGAAGTGGTTATGCCTATCGTTCCTATACCTATAATGTAGTAATCATTACAGCATAATAATGGGGTTTTACCTACTTTTTGAAAATTTCATTCTATGGGTTTAGAGTATTTTTGTTTTATTTATTTATTTATTTTTATTTTTAAGAATTAAAATTGTGGTTTAGAAGTATCGAAATTCTATTATTATACGCAAATTATACTTCGCAAGTTCACAGTGATCTTTTTACTCTACACAATTTGGATTGTAGGTAGTACGTGCATTAATAAATATTTATAAACAAGCAAAATTACGTTATCATTCATGTGTGTGTATGTATATTGAAGAAAATTTTATTAAATTTTCTGAAGTACTCTTATAGATTCACGGTATTGTCATTTACATGTTCATGTTATGTTGAAAGTGTGAAAGAGATTAAAAAACACTCGAGTAGGTAATGCAACTTTTTCGTATTCTTATTTTATATTATCTGCAAAAATATTGTTGAAGATATTTTTTTTTTTTTGAATGAAAATACCATACGCGTTATGTTTTAGAGCCATCACAATATTAATAAATAATCGATAGCTGCGGTGTTGAAATTAATCATAACTAATTGCTGGCATTAGTAAGATTTATTTCAATTCGATTCGATATATTTATTATATATACATCGTACATACACTTACGATCATAAATTTATAATTATGTATTAATCTATGTACATTTAGCATTGAGAAGTATTCTGCACTCATTGTTATGTACAGAAATACCAATACATATAACTTGATTGTTGATACAATGTTACAAGCGTTTATTTTCATTGAAAATGGTAAAAAATGTACGTGGGATTTATATTACCTACACAATATGTATGTACGATGCAAAAGTAATACTTAATCACTCGATCGCTTCAATGAATTTTGAAAAACAAAACAGCTTGAATACTGAGTAATTCGCAAGTTTTTATTTTATTTTATTAATATTTGCGCTGGAATTTACGTTTGTGCTTGGTTATCGTTTTCTTAAAAATGCTGTTGATAAAATTAGGTAAAATAATACAATACCACCAGTTGACTTTTTTTTTTTTTTTTTTTTTTTTTTTTTTTTTTTTTTTTTTAGAACAAAAATTTGTGCGAGGAATTTATTTTGCTAATTAATATTAAAAAAAAAATATTCCCCGTTGTATGAAAATTCGATCTGTTCGCTAATTATTGACAGTCTATGTATATGCATAAGATCCGTTACATTTTTTCCTTGATATTGACATTCTTGGCGTTCAAAGTATTATCGTTGTTAAAGTCACGGTTGCAGTCTAGCTTGTGCTGTGTTATGTATATTTGTATGTACATACATACACATCACATACACAGTAAAATACAATGTTGTATCGTTAAATATTTCATGTAGGTACTTCATCATATTTTCAGACTTATACAATGTAATGTGAATTAAGAGAATACTTCTAATTATATGAACACATCAATTGCAAATTCGCGAGCTAAATTTTTATTTACCAAGGATCAACCATATGTTACGTTTTAGACTGCGTTGTAGTGGCCATCGCACAGAGACCTTACTAATTGCAAATATGCGTTTTTTTTTTGTTTCGCCAAAATTTCCTTAGTTATTCGAATCTGATGTACATATAAGTATATGTAATTGTATGCATTGTTGTTTCCAAAAACAGACGTGTAGTATTTTGCCACAATTCGAGTGTTTTATTTTCAAATCACGCAGAGTTTGAAAATGCTCGCACCAGCCAGTGTATTGTAAGATTAAAACGAAAATATAAATAATAAGCAAATATTGGTTGTTTTTTTTTTTTTTGTTATTAGGTTGTTCATACGGTAGGTAGATTCTGTAACTCGAGTATGTCTACTCTACGTGGTATTGTCATCTCGATTGTGAAACTACCAACGTTCGTCTTGTTTCTACACCCGGTAGATATTTTCAAATAATTAAGTTGGAGTGTTTTTTTTTTTACGACTAGTATTAAAAAATCCCTAAGTAAATGTTAATTAACAAATAAAAGATAGCTATATTGTCGATCTTCGTCTTGGTTAATGGATATGTGTACCTACTTACTACCTATCCTACCTACTTCTATATATCTTCGCGAAGAAAAATTCGAAAAATGCGTAAACAAGTCGTGCGTTTTATCAGTTTAATTCGCGTGCCAGTTTTTAGCGAAGTGATTTTTTTTTTTCGTAGAACAATAACCCTTTTCGTATGTGTTAAAATTATTGATAATCTTATTCGTAACCTATTAGTAAATAATTCTTTGGCAAAGTCTCATTTTTACAAAAACACTTTTTTTTTTCTTTTTATCGCGTTATATTTTAAAATTCCTTTTTTCATACTTCAATTAGAGGTATATTTACTAAGCGCGATGGTTAAAGTCAAAGTATGAGCGAATAAAAATTTATAAAAAAAAAAAAAGAAGAAAGAACTTTATATACTTTATTAAATATAATTTGTCGTAAACTTATTCGAATTTAATTTTTTTTTCTCGGTATTGGAGGTATTTAATACTCCAATTAGTAGTGGCGCTGCTTTTAATGTTTACCTAGTAAAAAGGTGTTTGATAAAAGTACCAGAAGTAAAATTAGCGAGTATCATAATTATTCACTTAATGATGTCTAAATCACTTCGCGTCGGCACCAGTGTTCTATGGCCGAGAACAATTCTAAACAATGTCTAGATTCTTGTAATATAATTTAATTCACATAAGATAAGCTCAATAATATGTATATCGTATCAGTTGTCTTTCTACGGAGAAAAAGTCAATAAATGTATGGTAATACGGTCGTGGTAGGTATCTATTTACGCTGATTAAAAGTAATTTATCGATGCGCAACAAATTGCATTTCCATTATCCGGCATAATCGCATTAATATTCTAAAGACCAGTCAAGATAATTTCTGCGTTGTTTTTAAAAATCGAAGACAAAATCATCGTGGTATTCAACTCGATGGCAAAATAATAAGCTACTTATGTATTTCATCGAAATGTAAAATTGAAATTTTCGTATAACAAGGCCTAATTGAAATAAGGTCTTGTGTTGTGCAAAAATTTTAATCGGTGCAGCTCTTTTTTGCGCGGTATAATTCATTATGTAGTTTAAAGTTTATTAATTGTTCAGTAGTACTTTAATATTTCCGTGTAGATAGGTAACTAACCAACTAACTAACCAACTGATTGATAAATTAGGAGTATCATTTACGTTAGATGGAAATTAAAAAACAAAATGGTTATTTCGAATTGCGAACTTTTAAATATTTGCACATCACCGTATTATCAATGTTACCGTATCATAACAAAAATAGTTTTACTTAATTGTACTTCAAGGAGATCGTAAAATTTTGTGCTGTGGCAATTATTAAAATTTAAAATTAACATGATTTTCGTGTGTGTTCACAACGAGGTCGACTTTGAATTTACTGAAATTACTCTTGCAGTTGACCATCCACAGTTGTACCTACTTGTAATAATAAATTACGCTTGGATACGAGTATGGTTTGTAGAAATTGAGCAGAAAAAAATTTCGTTTAGAAGTATATATTGAGAGTTGTTTTCCTTTTTTGAAGATTCAAACTAAAGCTGTTTCAAATTTTGTAAGAAGACGAAGGTGGGAGCAAAATATATCCTATTGAGTCTACACAATCCATTTTGGTGAATTTTGACCGTTTTAGAATCAGTTGCAGGTATATTACTGCTCCTAACAACAGCTCTGTACTATCTTGGACTTTTTTTGAACTTCTGGCTCAGATTAACCAGATAAATAAAAGATGGCTTTAAATTAAAATCTTTAAACGCAGGCTTGTAGCCAGCCTTCAGTTGTAGGGCATGCTCTCTGGTTTCTAGGGGATGCTCTAAAATGGTATCGCCACGCATAGACTTCTGGGGAGGGTCCAGCGGGACTATTTTGAAAATATTCAAAAAACATAATGTATATCACTGCAGCAAAGCGAGGACAACGAGAATTTTGTGAAATGTTGAGTCAGAAGGTTTCAAAAATAAGTATTTTAGCCCATTTTAAGCTCCATTTACTAAAATTTAAATTTTTTCATTTTTGTAAAATGTAAAAAATCAGTCCTGAGGAAACGAATCTCAACTCCGAACCTCCTTGTTTTTATATTAGTGGTAAAACCAGAAAGTAAAGTCCGAGCAGTGCGAGGGAAAAAAATTTTCGAAATATCAAGAGTGAAGGGCTTGCTCAGCTCAGTGGTAGGGGATGCTTAGCATGCCTTAACACCCACCTGACTGCTGGCTTGTTTAAGCGTCAAAATTTTGAAATGAAGATGATGAAAATTACAAAAAAAAAGTTTGAATTTTTACCTGCTCATCTCTAACTAGGAAATGGTCAGAAATATCCATTGCAGTACTTCATGCACTTACAAACGCACCATATATTTTTGTACGGCACAGGGCTATTTTTAGCGTAGCAAAGTTGCCAACATTGAAAAAGTGATACTATAGTAATTTTATTATTTTGTATTTGAAAAAAAAAAAAAAAAAATGATTTAGGGGTTGAATGGAAACCGATGCATGGACACTGAAACACAAAGTTACCTTACTGGTAGACACAGACGTGAAGGGATTTGGTAAATAGTTATTGACATATATTCCGCTAGAGGGCGCTAATACTTGGCCTCAAAAATATTTCTTGCATTTTGATTGGATGACTTCAATTGACTTCAACCAATGAAAGCTGATAATATTTTTCCCAATAAATAACAACACCAACAACAACTGGATGTCACATCTTCATATCGCTGATCATTGTCATAACTACATACTCTGAAACACCAAGACAGAAATCTGCGGGTACGGCGCAATGGTAAGGGGATTACTGAAATTTTTTGTTTATAGTTGGCGTAGATACTCAAGACTTCTCCGTTAGGAGCGCTGTTCACTAATTTCTGTTCAACTAGTTCACAATTCTGATTGGTCAAGATTTCAGACGCAGATGAGACGTAGATTCTTTAGGATTTTTTCTAGAGAAATAATAACTTCGGATTACTTCTAACCAATGATCGTCGAGCCAGAATTAGTGAGCAGCACTAATACAGAGAAAAACAAGGGGAACTCTAAATTGTAATCTCTTTACCCCTGGAGCAAGAAATTTCCATCTTGGGTGTTTCAGTGTCTTTAGTCATAATTCATAAAAATCTCAACCAATTCGATCGCAGGAAAAATTTCAAAAAAAGTGTTGCATGTGAAATCCATTTTGAAAGCTAAAAAAAGGTAGTTTTTAGTGCCAAAAATCAGCGCTGTCTAGTGGGAATTAGATGAGTAACTACAAACATTTTCTGTAATCCCTTTTCCGCTGTGAATTGCAAAGAGGCATCTTGTTATTTCAGTGTCTATAGAGCGATGAAATGAGCAAAAGGGTTCGCATGAACAGGTTGCCTAACTCAAAATGTGAAGGGGAAATGATTCAAAAAATCAAAAATTCGTAAGAATATTTTTTGTGATTGAGGATTTTTGTGAAACTTTTTAAGGTGAACAAAAATTGTCATTTACAAAAATTGCTTCTCTTTAAAATTAAAGGGACTCCGTAGAATGTGGATTGTATTTTTCTTTTTATACAGTGTTATAGATAGTAAAAATAAAAAATACATAAATTTTGATTTAGAAAGACTGGAATAAAATTCATCAGTTGGGTTTTGTGAAATTTTCATGCACACAGCCCTTTTCAATTTTAAAGATACGCAATTTTTATAAAGGACAATTTTTGCTCGCTTTGAAGAGTTACGCAAAAATCCTAAATTAAAAAAAATTTCTCGGAATATTTGATTTTTTAAAATCACTGTCTCTTCAAATTTTGATTAGGCAACTTGTTTATATGACCATTTTTATTCATTTCACCAGTTCCTACCCAACCTTTGAGTGTATTATTTTTAAAAAATTAAAGGATGATAATGTTTCTATCATATTATTTTTTCAATGTTGGCAACACTGCTACACGAAAGGTAGTCTTGTGCCGGGCAAAATATATTGAGCATATATACATGCCTGGAGTTCTACATGATAGGTAACCATTTGTGCCAATTGGCGATGGACCCTTCTGACTGTTCCCTCTTAAGCTAAGGATACACAAAGAATTGCAGCGGCTGAAATGAAATTCATGAGGACAACGCGGCGAGGATGGCCCTAAGGGACAGGATCAGATTTGAGAACATAACATTGGAACTTGGAGTCATGCTGATCATAAAAAAAATCAAGTCCTATAGAAAAAATTAGAACGGATGGAGGAAAAAAGATCACCGAAACTGGATTTCCAATACACACCCGTCAGTAGTAGGAACAGAGGAAGATCTAGGAAGAAGCTCATTAACACTTCAGGATCATCTTCAGCGATTTCTACCCCACAGCAAATACGATGAACGGCTTAACGCAAACATGGATACGACGACATATCCCCTAATTACCGTAGAAGAAGACTTACCGCTTTGCATAGACTCGTTTGTGGCTCTTTGAAAGCCTAATTTTGTTTTATAAGGCAATTCGTTTCAATGTACGAGGTGCTCTTGACATTTTTAGACTTCCAACGGGTATATATAAATAATACCACCTTGGCGATGATATTACTTATCAATTTTCTATTTTAATACATTAAATCATTTGAATTACAAAAAAAGAAATTAAGGTTAAGGAATAAGGAATGCAAGCCTATGTATTTGAAAGTCGTTCACCTACGTGAAACACTATAACCAACAATGGGTAAACCGTGCTAAAAAAAATGAAATGTGTGAGGTGAAACATACTATATGAATGTAGGTAGCCACTCGGTAGGTAGCTAGGTACCTTACCTACTACCTACTTAGCTACCTACTAACTACCATATCTATATTATTGATTGAACACGTATTTCATTGGGAGACATTTTACGATAGGTACTGTGTTGTATTTACGTTGTGTAAGTGACTGAAAATGGAAAGTGAATTTTTTACTTGTCTCGATAATAATACGTAGGCCTAACAGGTAAATTTTTCAATACGTTCGTTTCATTTGTTTAAAACCAGATGGTAATTATTTTAAAATAATGTTACTACATGTAGATATGTGCTATTAGAATGAATAGAAGTCTAGCCTATTTACATGCCGAAGTTAACTACACAATGATGAATTTCATTTAATTAAATGTAATCTGAAAACAAGGCACAGCAATCGAGTGCAATCGCCATACGTAGACAGGCTTAAGATATGTTTAATTCTATGTACACTTGCGTATTATTTACCTGGTTGAAAATAAGTTTGTTTTTCTTCCGCGTACCTTTCTCCCTTTGTTTGGTGATAAGATCGAAAGTATATTTTTTTCAATCGAAATTATTCATTATAGGTAAATGAACGGCAGTCGGCTCATTTTGTAACTATGGAAAATAACAAATTTTATTAAATAATTACTCGAAATTATCGAAAATATGTTTTGCGCAACAGTAAAAACGAACAAAATATAAGTCAATGATGACAAAAATGTATATTGATATTAAAGAGTTGTTCGTATTTACCATTTTCATGGCCAATGTCAATAGCCGCAATATTTCATTGGATGTGTAATGTAGCGTTATGTCATTGCATCATCGTAGCAATAATTTCACAGTGCGATTAAAATCAACAAAATTTTTAAGTGAAGTCATTGATTATGGTTTTTAGAAGGGTATAGAAGACCTAAAGTCGCGGTTTTATAATTTTAACTTTCCAAAATTTAAAAAACGTCGCACTCTTTTAAGAATATTTATTTCGAATAATTTTTTGCCCGAGCTGCTGGCAGAATATGAGAAAAAGAGTAAGCAATATTAATTCGGAATAACTAATTAACTATATCGTGAGTGAATACTTGTAAAATCTTCAAATTGTTGCACTGAGGTTTTATTCTTTATTTTTCATAAACCACTTTAAATTTTTGTATCGTTCCTCTTATCAGTGATTTGATTTTCAATATTAAGTTTAATAACTCATTTATTTTTGCTTCAATTTAAAAATCCATTTGAAGATTTGTTATAAAAATTTTGAGAGACCGTATATTTCAATTTTGATCCTTTTTCACGCTTTATTACTTCGCAAAGTGGATTTGAAATTCGCAAAGAAATAATAGGCAACCATGTGTACATGCGTATTTCTCGCATGCTTAATATTAGAAATTAATTACCGGATTGTAAATGGAGAATAGTATCGTATCAGGATTATTAAAAACGTTAATGAGAATTAAAGTAAATAAGCAACGTATTTTACGAACTATCTTAGAGCTTTCGTTTAAACTTGCTCGTATTTTTTATTACTTTATTAGATTGTTTTATTGAGTAAGATATGAACTGGTACGTCTCGTAGAGTTAAAATTGAAGCTTTATAAAAGGGAACATTTTTAGTTTAAAAAACCTTTCATCACCAACAAAAGTGATTTCAAACTTTAGACTAGATCATAAAATAATATAAATTCGCGATAACCTCATTAGTAATAGTTTAAGAATTTCTTGGAACAAGCCTAATGACAATCAGATTCGTTGTTATAGGAGTTCAAGAGACTGAACTTTCTTTGGAAAAAGTTTGAATATTTTGATCCAACACAGGGTGTTTTGGGAGTGTAAAAAAATATGGTGGAGGGGGGGTGGGTACTAGACTTTGAACGTGCGTTACCATCGTTACTCGTTACGATAGGAAAAATTTTGATTTTTTTGAGAATCTGCTTACGCCGGGGTGACAAAAAATGCGAAACGACCTCAAAATGATAATGTGACGAAAAATGTTTAACATCATCTAAATTTCGATAATTTGATACAAATGGCTAAAAAGTGCGGAAAAATCCAGGGCAAATGTTGCAAAACAAGCGAAAATTGACCCAAAATATGAAAAAAAATCGTTAAAAATGTAGCAAAAATGGTTAAAAAGTGTTGAAAATTGATCAAAATCACAAAAAGTGTTGATCAGCAGACGAAAATTATGCGAAAATATTAAAAAAAAAATCATTAAAAATCTCCATTTTTTATCCAATTTTTGATGATTTTTAACGATTATTTCATATTTTTGCATGATTTTCATGTATTTATCAACACTTTTCGCGATTTTTGATCAGTTTTCAGCACTTTGGCCACCTTTGTCACATTTTTAGTTAATTTTCATCAATTTTCTTTATATTTTAGGTCAAATTTTACGTATTTTTCAACATTTTTTTTTTAGTTTTCTGTTTGATTTTCTATACTGTCAAATTTTTACCTAAATTCCGGTGATTTTTGTCGTTTTTTTTAAAAATATTTTTCATCAATTTTCATTTGATTTACATGTTTTTGTAATTTTAATCCAAATTTCATTGTTTTTTAACGATTTTTGGTTAATTTTCACTCGATTTTCTACAATTTTTTTATGTTTTAAGTCAACTTTTACATATTTTTCAACATTTTTTCGTAATTTTTGATCAATTTCCTGCATTTTTAACTCATTTTTGTTAGATTTTTAACCAATTTTCAATGATTTTCAACAATTTTTTTTCATATTTTCGGTCAGTTTTTAGGTACTTTCCAATTTTTTTAGTTAATTACGTGCATTTATTATGGATTTGCATAAAATTTTTTACATAATTTTCGATAATTTTTAACGAATTTTAAAATAGGGAAGCATCTTGGAAAATTCAAAAGAACATACATTTTCATCGTGGTTTTCGCTCACAAAATAGTCGTTCCTGGTCGAAAATTTTTTTCTCATCCGAAAATACCTATTTATACCCTACTCTTCTGATTTTCACTTCATTTCATTTCTTTTTCGTAATTTTTGAAATTTCAATTGTGGTAGGTAAAGCAAAAAATTAAAAAAAAATTCCAACTTCCTATCCCAATTCGATGAAGAAATAGGGGAGGAACAGCCCTTTTTCAATGTCAAAAAAAGGAAAATCCCTCTTATCTCTTCTCCTAATTGATCTAGGAAGCTGATTTTTGAACATGTTATACAACTTTGGATTGTGTATCGATTGGCTGAAAAGGGAACAATTTTTGCGATTTTAGCCCCTCAGCACCCCTCTCTCAAATTAGGGCACAGCTGAATTTTGACCCGAGGTCTACTCTACTTCAAAATATCAAATCCTCCTCCAATCGAAGCGTGTTACTAAAATTTCATCGATTTTGATCAGTATCGAGCTGAGCAAATGATTTTTCAATTTCGTAAGGAAAAAAAAAATAAAACTATCTGACATTGGCCAAAAAAAAAAGGGTCTTAATGGTCTTCTAGTACTCTAAAACGGATGTTGTTGATATTCTTCCCTGCCTCTCATTCACCATAGGTTGATAGACCATAAAAGCCTAGTTTTCATTGGCAATATTACGTTGAAAATCATTCTAGTACTATTCTACGTTATTTTTTATGGTTTATGTTTACTCATGTATACTGTGGTTGTACTCATCCAACTCAAGGGTATATGTAGGGAAAAATTTCAAACAGAGATGTGAAATTTTGAAATTTGAATTTGATTTTATTGCGCTAGTGGCACTCTTGAGGGTACCCATTCGATCGTCCCTACAACTGAAAGAAACAGCAATAACAGACAACTACCAAACAATAGAAAAAATTCTAAAATTCCTTAAACTATCAAAACTAATGAATAAAATCTAAAGTGAAAACTAGCGTAATAATCATGAAATTAAAAACGCCAGTATAAATAATAATAATATATAAAAAAAAACAAATCTCCAAATAGGTAGGCAACCATCATAACATTCATGTAAAAGGTCTGGTGTACTACTCCCTTGATATTATCGTCTACTCCCGAAACACCCTGTATAATTGATTTTAAAATTTATTACCTCATAAAGATCGAGCATTGCATGTTGTGGTCTGTAACGATACTGATATTCATTATTTCTAGAAAGAGGCAGGTAAGCGTGATGATATTTTTCTACGTAATCCAAACGGAAGCTCAGACCAACATCTCTGCTTCCAAGACCAAGACATTCCTGGCTCTTCAACGATGTCATTATATTTAGATGCGTGTGCCTAAAAACTACGAAGTAGAAATGTAATCAAAGCAAAACTGAGAAAAAAATAAAAAAATATTAACGAAAGAATTCGAATAATATGTCTTAATTATTTTATACGTTTTATTTCAATGTGTGCACAATGTGTATATCTAGCTATCTACACCTATTTTCCCTATCATTCTGAGTGAAATGGTCAAGCGAAAAAAAAAAAAAACTACGAATTAAGACGTGCAGCTGAATATTTTTAATATATACAAGGTACCTTAGACCACGTACCAACGAGTACAACGTCTGCTATTTATGCCAAGTTTGAATTAACTTTAAGCTATGCAAATAATATCTATAGAAAATGTGATACTATGGTAGGAGGCTAGAACCACATCGTCGTTACAAACGAATTATTCTATTTACATAAAATTGATTACGCGTCCTAAAGTATTGTAAACAAGCTGAAAAATAATGGTAGTTCATATTGAAATAACTGTTTTTACTTTTAGTCGAATTCAATTTCTTATTTCGAGTGGTTATGTAAATGTACGTTACATACATACTCGTATCATATGTATCCGTACGTATAAGTACAATACCTACGACGACGACGAGGAAGATATGTACACGTAAAAATTTATCGGTTACCAATTGCCAACTTGATTGTGCTGAAAAATAGGTAGCGCTCATTGTGTCCTTTTTTGTACATCGTTGCGAAAATTACCTTACCTAGCTATTTTGTTTACCTGAAAATTGATACCTATATCTGTGTACCGAAAGTGTCTCCTAAATGAGATAATTTTTGAGAAAAACGTTGTATTCACCGAAAAAAAATGTACATGTTACGCCACTGTTTTCAAACGCACTTGTGAAATTAATGCAGTATGATTCACGAAATGTTAGATAAGTAAACATAAATGGTGTGCGTTGAATTAACAATCAAACCTATGTGTACACGTATACCCTATATTTTGGTAGCATTTAGAGATATCCGCGCTTACAAATATGGTAAAATGTAATCGACGAATATTGAAAAACGAAAACTGAAAAGAAAAAGAAAACAACCTAACGTCGAAATTGTTCTATATTTGAGACTGGTGACTGATCAACGTGTACTGTATACATTTTAATTTAAAACGAATTCGTATTAATTATCCTAAAGTTTACGATCTAGTTGACGTGTTAAAAATATTCGTGTGTTGATTTTTTGATAAAATCTTACGCTCGATGTCCGGTGCTTGCGTCCCGTCGTTAAAGTGGAAAAAGAATTTAGAATTGGCTCGTTATTATTAGTACAAATTAGCGAAGTGCTGTATTTGATTTTTTTTCTCTCTCTCTCTCTCGTAGCATGGTAAGCGTTTAAAAACCTAGATTTTTTTTTTATTTCTCAAATGAAACGAGTTAGGTATACTTGAATTCAGTTGACAAATTCTTGGGTGGTAAGATTCTTCTACATTCGCGCTGTTTACCATTTGGCCTTTAATTAGGCACAAATTTTTACGACGGGTTACAATTATTTATAATAAATTGATGAAATTTGCATAATTTTTAATTAAGTCAATATTTTTTACGTTTACCTGTAAAGGTGACGAATACCTGTATTCGATGCTTACCTACATATATCGTCTATTTGTTTTAGAAACGTTTTTCAGCTGTCACAATAAAGGACAAGATAAATGAATTTTTTCAGTCTCCAAATTGTTACCGTTTTTAGCCTGATATTCTACGTCATATCGGCAATGAAAACCGGACTATTACGGACTATGGATTTAGGTTGGGTAGAGGAGAGGGGAGGAGTATAAACGAAATCTAGTTTGGGGCCTAAGAAAACTATTTAGAACATTTTTGGTCGTGTCAAATATCAATCGCTTTTGTTTATTTGTCTGATTTGCTATGTCATTATTGTCAATGAAAACCAAGCTATTACGGTGTATCGACTTATGGTGTATGGGAGAGGGCGGGGTGGAGGGAGAATATCAACAAAATCTGTTTTGAGATCCTAGAAGACCATCGACACCGCTTTGAGCCTTGTCAGATATTGATTTTTATTTTTTTCCTCAAACTAAAAATTATTTACTCAACTTTGGTACCGACCAAAATCGATAAAGTTTTTAAAAACAGCCTTAGATTGGCAAAGGATTTGATATTTCGGAGCGGGGTTGACCTCGAATCAAAATTCAGTTATGCCCAAATTTTGGGGGAGGAGTACTGCGGGGCTAAAACCTCAAAAATTGATCCTTTTTAAACCGATCGATGCCCAAGCCAAAATTGTATAACATATTCAAATGAGCCTTCTAGGTCAATTGGGAGGGGATATGAGGATTTTCCCCATTTTGACCTTGAAAAAGGGCTGTACCGCCTCTATCTTCTCTTTAAATCAGGCTAAGAAGTTGAAATTTGGTATGTAAACTTAGTAGTGGCTGTAGATGTGCCTTTTGGGGGTTTTGACTTTTTAAACCAATTGCAACCTTTTCACAACCCCGAAAATGTGGTTTCTTGGACGGGCGTTCTTATATTTTGAGTTTGTTCCTCGTATAACTCTCCTGCAAATTGAACTAGGAAATTGGAGTTTAGCTTGTAGATTTTATATAGGTCCTAGATGTACCTTTTACAGGGTTTCGATTTTTTGGCCTCATTGCACTCCTATTTGCGATCAGCCTTTTCGAAGCGGAGTAGGAGACGAGATACGGTTTATTTTTTGTTTATGAATCTGATGGTCTGAATAATGCACTTTATAATCATTTTCTGCCCCTACCATTAATTTGCGATGTTTTTTTTCTCATAACGAATACTATTTGTTCAACTTGATAGCGACCAAAATCGAATAAGTTTCGGACAATAGGCTTAGAATGGCGGGAAATTAAAAATTTTTGAGCGAGGATAACCTTGGGTCAAAATTCAACTATGCCCATATTTAAGATGAGGAGAGGGGGGAGGGTGACTAAAGGGCTGAAATGGGAAAAATTTTTCGTTTCCGAACCAATCTGTAGAGAACAGTCGTATAACATAACCAAAAACTAATCCTTTACGTCATTTAGGAGGGGAGAAATGAGGGGTTTTCCCCTTTTTGACCTTGAAAAACAGCTGCGTTCTGCGTATAACAGCCCTTGAAATGGAGTTAAGCAGTTAAAATTGAAAATGTTCATTTAGTAGAGGTCCTAGATGTGCCTTTGGGTATTTCATATTTTCAGCTACATTACACCCCCTATCAGCCTCGTAAATGCACTTTTTTTGGTCGGTTTTTCTTATCATTTGAGTTTATGGCATTCATATCTCCTTTCCAAATTGAGTTAGGAAATGAAAATTTGGTATATAGATTTAGTAGGGGTCCTAGATATGTTTTTTGAGTATTTCTGCTATTCACTCCAATATCTACCTCTACCCCTAGGCATTAACGCAAAAAGGGAGAGGGCGAGAAAGAGGAAACAACCCTGTCCCTCTTGGAGCGAATTTTTCTGGTAAAAATTAATTTTTACATGCGAAAAAACATTTAAATTTAGCATTTAGAGCTTGAAAATAAGTCAAAGTATTCATTTTTCGACCCCTTACCCTCGAAATTTCAACTTTCCAAAAAAAAATGCAGGAAATCCCGCCCCCCTCCTCACAGCCCCTCTGAAAGTCGACAGCTGTTACGCTACTGTCCGTACTACTGTTCAAGAAAAAACATCGCAGAGTGCTCCTTTTTTGTTCCATGAATAGGCAATTCGCGCATATCTTCTATATTTTATGAAAATCCGGCTCAAAAAGCAAACCTTTGCCATGCTTCTTTATTTTTAATGCAAATTATTCTAATGATTTCACTATAAAAAATATTCTGAAAAATTTCAAAATTTTACCAACTTTTCTATTGAAAATATTCGCCATAGGATCGCGTATTCACTCGAAATTTCCTTATTATTTTTACGACTAATAAAAAAGTAGCGTATATGCGCTCTCAATTAAGCAATTTTTAATTTCGTATCTGGTCCAATTAGCATTTTTCGAAGAATTAATTTAGAAATGAACACGCTCGAGAAATTCTTCAGAAATTGAATTAAACTAAATTTTAAATCAACTCGTGTAATGTCAATTAAACGTTTACACGATATATCTACAAACGAAACAAAAATGAAAATACTAATAAAAGTCTTATGTACGATGCGATATTCGTATATTTACGATCATAATAATGGAAATTTTACGATTTAAAGTTTCTCAATTTTCAAGAAATTAAATTATACTCTGCCCAGATAGATGGATAGTGGCAGTGAGCTAGCGATTTGTAATACCTACGTATGTTTGATATTATAGTATTTGTTTTGATACTTTTGATGATCTCAGCCACAGTAGCTCAAGTAAAAGATCATAAAATATTATGATTTAGTTTGAGTGTGTAATAGAAACGTAAATAACGATGACAATTTTAAACTTGACATTATATCAAATGCAAAATTTGTCTTTCGTGTTTTTTTCTTTTCTTTATATTTTTCCTTTGACGTGATTTTTAATACATTATACATACTTAGAAGCTCCTATCGTAATATTGAACTTGCTTCTTTTTTATGATGACGCAAAACGAGCTATTCCTACGAGCTTTGCAATTATTTTTTTACGAGTGCTTTTTTTGGGTACATGTTGTTGTATGTCTCGAATTTCGAAGGACGATAGATATTTTCAAAATGATTCTCTTTTTACGAAATCCAAGTCATTATGAAGTACATTGACCTGAGGTGTTGAATACCCCTTGTGCTGCAATTTTTGAAGGCCAGTCTGTGTTAGTCAAAGAGATCAAAATAATGGTACTAGTATAAAAACGACCTTGATTAATCTCAAATTGCGTCTTGCAGCATTCTAGCAGGGGAATGAAATTTATATGAAGTATCTTTTTTGGAACTAAACAATGGAAAATATTCAAAGATTTACAACAAATCGTCGTCAGATCAGAAAATGAATACTTACTTTAAACTAATTAATAAGTATCAGCAGAGAACTTGATATTTTTCGTCTTCTGCTGAAAGAAATGTTGTTCTAAGAAATATTCAAACTTTTAAGCAGTCAGTGAATTTTTTGTTTTCTCTTTTTAAATAAGCTCGGCTGCATGAGGTGAATTAAACGCTTCAACGAAGTAAAATTTCCGATTAGATTTTTCTTTATTTTCTTAACATAATTTTGCATCTCACAACTGTAATGAGTCTTGCAACAAAAAAAAAAAAAATCATAGAAAAATTTTAATTTACTCTATTAACACTTCGGTTGTTTGGTATATACAATCGTGGTCATCATGCTGAGCAATTTTTAACAAAAATATGTATCCTTATTTCAATTGTTTTTAATTTTTAAACGAAAAACAAAGTTAATTAATCAATCATTTTACTGTCAGTTTTACAACTCGAATTGTGTTCATTTTTTTTTTTTGGTTATAATAAATTTTATCAAATTGAAAGAATCATTCGCCATATGATTATCTATTCATTGTATTCGCGACGATGCGACGCTACGTTACCGATAGATGGATTTTTTTGTTTTCTCATTGCTTACAATTAAGAAATTTTTTATTTATCGAACAATAGAAAATTCAATTACGAAATATTTTGGCCAGTTTGAGTACCATACGAACGTAATTACGCGATGTGTAATATCGATGTTGTTTTCACGTAACCAGTAGGTGATTGCAATTGTTTTAAGATTCTGTTCTATTGGAACAGTTCCACTTTGGATCCATATGCTTCACTTGGCTACGGTACATATTGAGGTAGCAAATTATCGAACCTTATTGGTCCATATATATATATATTTTTTAAGTAGGTACACGGATCATATTCAGTACGAGAGGAAGTTAAATAAACATGCACGATATCCGTTCTACATGTGTAATATGTGGACTTCAGAAGAATACTTAATAAGTTTTACATTGATTTTGCATTACCTATTTTATAGGAAACCTATTTCATATTACATAATGTATGTGTAGGTAGCTAGTCAAGCAGAAATACACATCTCAAGTGATTGCCTACCGACTGATTTCGGGGAAGGGGGATTTTTGAGCAATAAAAATATAAAAATCATTTGAAATTTAATTTTTTCAAATAGTAAAAAACAGAATTTAAGAAAAAAGCATCGCAAAGCAAAGCTCTTTCAGCCTGATTTTCGTGAAATATTACAATCTTGAGAATAGTTTTTTTTTTCCAACAGGTATTAAGGGTAAAAAGGGTTCAATGCAACTAAATATTCGAAACCCCTAAAAGGTATATTTAGGACCCCTACTAAATATACACACCAAATTTCAGCTTCCTAGCTTAATTTGGAGTAGAGTTATGCGAGGAACAAAGTCAAAAAATAAGAAAACCCGACCAAAAAACCACATCTTTGAGACTGTGAGGAGGTGCAATGAAGCTGAAATGTCGAGACTTCCAAAAGGCATATGTAGGGCTCCTACTAAGGGTGCATACCAAAATTCAACTTTCTAGCTGAATTTGGTGGGGAGATAGGAGAGGAAAAGCTCCTTTTTAGCGTAAAAAAACAAGAAAATGCCTCATATCTCCCTTCCTAATTGACCCAAGAAGTTGATTTTTAAATATGTTATACAATATTAGATCTTCTATCGATTGTTTTAAATGGAAACTATTTCCGTGTTTTTAGCCCCTTAGTACCCCCTCCCCAAAATTTGGATGTATTTGAATTTTGAGTCAAAATCATCCCTACTCATATATATTTGAACCTCCGCCAAACTGAGCCGATTGACCGAATTAGAGCAATTTTGGTCCGTATCAAGCAGAGTAAATGGTTTTAGTGTTGTGGGGAGAAAAAAAAAACTACCAAAAAACCATATTTTAGAGGCTATGAGGGAGTGCATTGAAGCTGAAAAGTCGAAACTGCCAAAAAGCATATCTAGAACTGATATTAAATGTGCATGCCAAATTTCAATTTCTTAGGTCAATTTGGTGAGGAGATAGGGAGGAACAGCTTTTTCTCAAGGCCAAACCTTCATATCTTCCCTCCTAATTGACCTAAGAGGTTGATTTTTGGATATGTTATACAACTTTAAATTCTTCATCGATTGGTTTAAAAAGGTATAGCTTTTACATCTTTGGCTCCTTAGCACCCCCTCCCTCAAATTGGGGCATAGCTGAATTTTTCCCTAAGTTCATCCCCACTCATATATATCTGATCCGCCGCCAAGCTGAGCCGATTAACCGAATTGGAGCAATTTTGATCTGTATCGAGCACAGCAAATGATTTTAGTTTTCGGTAAATAAAAAAATTAAAACAAATATCTGACATGACTAAAAATCGTCTAAATGTTCTTCTAGGACCCCAAAACGGATTTTGTTGATACTTCATCCCGCATCCACCGCAGGTCGATAGACTGTAATAGCTTGGTTTTCATTGACAATATGACTAAAAAATCAGGCTCAAAATATTCAACTGATCATTTTAGTCAAGTTTTTAATATCATAATTCATTTCCAGCATTAGGTAGGGATTTAAAAAATTACGCTTTATGTTTTTTCTTACAATTTTCTAAAAAAAACTCAAGTTCTATGCCATGCTGTCCAGTTCTAAAAGAAGTCGAATAAGTTGCCTATTATCTTTTTTGAAGGTATAATTTATTTCCAGAAAATCGTCACGATTTTTATTGTATCATCATAATATATTCTTTCGAATACTGTTGGGTATCTATATTTGCATTAAAAATTTTTTAATTTTCAACATTAATCATAATGTTGCTCTAGCAATTACAAAAATGAAACAAGCTGGGTAATGGTTCTTTGTGTGATGAAGCGCATTCCTTGTTGGTTAGTGACCTGAAAATTCATGAAGTAAATGAATTTTTATTTCATTTTTTTTGCCAATTCACCGACGCAAGTTGCATCTGTAGCTAAGTATCTATATAAATTTGTATTGAAGAATGAAGTGCATTCATCCAACGATGAAAATTATGTGCTTGCTAAATACCAATTGCATAAACGATCATATTTTAATTTTTTTTTATCGTCTTTTAAATTCAATATAAAATCGTAACACGTGTAAAATATTTTATAGTATTGAATGTATATTATGTATTATTTTAAAAACAGCATAGGGGATTAGAATAGAAAGTTTATTGTTGGAATGAACGATGAAGAACACTTTTAATTTTGTATAAAACGCCTTGTAGAATTAGTAAAATGTAGATACACGTAATGCGAAACCATATGATTCACGTCATCCACGTGGAATGCAAAATAGGTACAAAATTAGTTCAGTTAAATAAAATCTACGGTGTTATAAGTAAATAATGGGGGAAAAAATAGAAATTAAGTGAGAAAGTGAAAATGAAGTGTGAAGTATTAAAAAATGATAAAAAATATGTCATTTTTTTCATATGTCCACTAAGTGATCCATATATATAACACGATACGTAGTAAAGATAAGCACATGCACGTGAAATATTGTATGAGTCAACACATATTATAAAACATATGAAAAACGAGACGATATTTTAATTAATTGACACAAATTCTTGTCTACATTTAATATCGAGTATGGTATTGGAAATTTTTTAACATGAGTTTTTTTACACGAAGTGGGTTCAAAAAGAATTTTCTAGCTGGACTATCTACTATCACGTACTGAAAGTCGAAAACGAAAATTCTTTAGCGCTACTAATTACTAAAAATGTTTTGTCTGTTATAATGGGTGAGGTGATAATAATTCGAATTTAATTATTGAAATGTTCAAAGGCATTTCCCTCCTAAGAAGACAGTGACAATTAAGTCTTTTCACATGATCTAAACTTGTTAGATAAACAATGATAACACATTGCGACTTTGTGACGTTTACGATTCGTTTGACGAATAATAAAATTTTTTTCAACATGTTGCGTTCAAGCGGCGATATCTGTTGGGGTGAAAATGATGTAAATGAACTCTGCTGCTTTAAGAAATTTTAATTAGAACTAGTGTAATAAGATACTTGCTATTTTATAAAATTAGCACGAGTATGGAGCGTAGATAGAAGGTCTATGGTTAGAAAATTCCTCGTTTAAATTTTTGATGAAAATAAGTAAAGCTGGATTTTTTTAAGTAGGATAATTATAAAATACCTAATTGAATAGATGAATTTTTACACTTTCTCATAAAACAAAAACTAAGATAAAATTGTATCGGCGAAGTTTTCACATAAAATAGATAAATACGCGAGTTGAGTAATTATCATGTAGATAATTTTCTTCTTCCTTTTCTAAACACCTCATTAACTTTTCTGGCACTTTTAATTTTATTTTTTTGTTGTACTCTCATAATCAAGTTGATGCAGTGTCGTAAATTGGAAAGTTTACAAGCTATTGTAAAAAGTTGAGTAATCAGAGAGTAATAAACTATTGTTCCTTATGATCGTAAAGTCATGTCGATTCCAATAATAGTTTGTAATAATTTTTACATAAATAGGAATATGATGATGTATTGTGTGAAAATCGAATTTAAAAAATGATGTTTCGATTAGTTTGGTGAATATGATAATAATTGTGTTAATTTATTCTTTCATTATTTTTATTACTTAATTATTCATTTACTTTTTTCATTTTTTGTTTTCTTTTTTATTTATTTATTCGTTATCATGTTTTTCCTTTTTTTATAAGTTGTTTATTATTCATATACTATTGTTTACTTATTATTAATATTTCAAACATTCGTAAGGTAGCACAGCCACAATTACCTTTGAAAAATTTGGGCACTTTTCCCTGTCAGGGAAAAATTCTAGATCATGGATATGTAACATATCCAATCACCACTCTTCGTACCTCCTTTCCACTCTTAACATTTCATCCAAAACCTACACCACCTACCTACTCACCTATATCTTTTCACATTTATTCAATTTAGACCATTTTAACATAAAGTACAAGAATCATTCATTATATTTTGTTCAATTTAAAGAGGTACCTGGCTTATCTATAAACGATGCTCTTAACCAATAACATGCCATAAAAATTGATTTTCAGATATCCTATTGCGGTTAATAGCTATTGTTTATAAATAAGCTAAGGATCTCCTTAAATTAAACAGACTATAACTTTTTATTTTTTTATTTAAAAAAAATTGTTATATTCTAAATAAATTTCTTTAATTTTTTGTATGTTTTTATTTACTTTTTTTCAATTCTTTAATTTTTACAGTTATTAAATTAAAAAATTGTTTATTCTTCTTAATTTTTTAATTTTTCTTATTTTTTCTATTCTTAAAATTTTTTTTAAATTAGATATCCATGTCATCATAAAATGCCAAAGTCATTCATTATTATATTTATTTTCTTTTTAATTTTTCTATTTTTTTTCGATTGCGTTTACTCTTACAAAATGACCCCCCCCCCTCCAACATCGATATCAAAAAAATACATGTTCTTGTATGTAATATGAATGAAGCAGTGTTTTTTAAATAATATTATTAGACGTATGAATTATTGGATTATTTTATTCTACAGTTAGCTGATGCCCCTTGAATGATTATTTTCACAAATTAGGTGTAAACTACTTAGTATCCATGTCTGTCTGGCTATTAATTATTTCAGCGATGGAAAAATGTAAAAAATTTATTGTGATTTTGATTGTTGAAAAAACAGTCTATCTCTATTCGTAAGTTCATATAAATGCATACGCTATCGCTTGGAAGGCGCGCAATCATTTATTTTGAAATGACCATCGCAAATCGTGATTTATATTCTTATCGCTTTCATTTCAAGTTAATAAGCAATATTCAAAAGCGAAAAATAATACCTGTAGTCTGTTCACTTTAAAAAGGACTATGAAAAATTAATAAATAAATGGCATTGGTCAATAGGATGTCTTGAAATTGATTTTTAAGGCATTCGATTGGTTAACAGGCATGGTTTACTGATAAGCCAAGGTCCTTTTTAAATTGAACAGGCTATTTTGTATATTCTGCTCAGTGCTCAACGTGACTCAACGTACTAATCTGAATGATTTAGTGTAATTGTGCACCTAATGGAGCGTAAAATTTCTTTAACATTAAATTAATTTCGACGAGCCGTGTTAAATTGCCGTCGAAACGGTACGATATTTATTGCAAATATTTTACGCAGTTGTTGTATGAATCATTTCTTAGCCATTATTTATAAATGTTTAGTATTATTGGTAAGTTGAAATAATTAGGCTTCCACAATTCTTTTAAATCGAATTAAATACCTCAGATAGATGGATAATACATACATATAAGTAGATTTGGATGTATTCGTATCGGTCAAGTTCAACTTAATTTTCATTTCATGACACGAGATTCGGGACTATTGTTATTTATACATCTACAGGGTGTTTTAGAGTAGAAGTAAGGAATTTCAGCCAGTGATTAGGCAACACATACTAAGTCTATGTATATATGTTTGTCTAGCTTCTGAGCTGCAGGGGTTGATCTACCCGGATACAAAAAAATTGTTTCTCCCATGTTGTGAAAGTTTTTCAAGCGAGTGCAGCTCAAGAACCAACATAGTTAACGATTTGAGATTTATTAGAGGAAAAAGAGAGTTTTATCTCGATTATCATGGGCTGGTTAGTTTTTGTAATAGCAGCACAGGGAAGCAAGCAGTAGATTAATGTTATTGGAAGAAAAAAAATTGTTCTTTTTAATGCCTCAGATCTCATCTCTCTATCTCACTTTGATGGAAAGTTATGAGCATTTGAATTCTAAAAAACAGGAATGAAATTTCGAAAAAACTGAATTTCTGAATATATTTTAGAATTTAAATACTCATAAATTTCCATCCGTTCCATCCAAGTGAGATGGAAAGTTGAGGTTTGCGACATCGAAAAGACCAAACTTTTTTCTTCCAATGACATAAATTTAACTGATGAAATTTTTGAATAATTTAACAGAAATGATAAAAACTGAAGGTTTTAGTGCACGTTTTTCGCATTATTTCATCTACTGCTTGCTTCCCTGTGCTGCTATTACAAAAACTAACTAGCACATGGTAATCAAGATAAAATTCTTTCCACGAACAAATCCCAAATCTCTACCTATTTTGGTTCTTGAGCTGCACTCGCTTGAAAAACTTTCACAAAATGGGAGAAACAATTTTTTTGTATCCGGGTAGATCAACCCCTGCAGCTCAGAAGCTAGACAAACATATATACATAGACTCAGTATGCGTTGCCTAGTCTTTGGCTGAAATTCCTTTCTTCTACCCTGAAACACCCTGTATTCTATTAAATAGAATTGATACTTACCTTAACTATCGTATTAATTATTATCATATGTTGATTGTTTGTTTCAAGGCGGTCAAGCGTTGTAAACGCGGAGAACTATTTTTGATGTGCATAGCTTTGGTTAATTTGGTGACCACGTATTCGCAAAATTTTCCAGATTTTAGAGGAAAATATTGTGAAACTCGTAAAAATATTCAATGTTGCAGTGGCAGACAAGACGAATGCAGTGTTCCAATTGATGGAACGCTGTGTTATTGCGATGATTTTTGCAATAGGACCCATTCGGATGATTGTTGTCCGGATTATTTTCGTTATTGCAAAGGAGCACAAGGATTTGTAGCGGGTACGCATGCGATGGTATTCTACATTATCTGTTGTTCTGATGAAGTTTTACTTTATGAGTAGTATCATTTGGATTTCAGGCTGCCAAAGTAGTTTAGGAATCTATTACGAAGATGGAGAAATTATCAAAAATAATTGCAACGAATGGTAAGTAATTATCCAACTCGCAATATTCATGTTTTATGCTAGAAAGTATTTACCTATTTATCAGGAATCATAATGAAAGACGTTCAACATTCTTATACTTACAGTAAATGTCAAGAAATGAATGGCCGGTTGGAATTCTTGTGCGAAAGAAATCAATGTCTTGTCGATGAACAACTTTTAGAAAGAGTGGATAGTAGTTATCGGTCGTACGGCTGGCGGGCTTCAAATTATTCAGAATTTTGGGGTAGAAAGTACGAAGAAGGGATTGCATCACGATTAGGAACATTGTATTCTAGAAAAAAAGTACTTTTTTGTGATTACATTGTACAACTAATCATTATTTATTCTCATTTTTACCGAAAATTAATTTGAATCATTTGAATTAACAGATAATGCAAATGCAACCTATGAGACATCCGGTCAATGTTAGAGAGCTTCCGAAAACATTCGACGCAAGAAATAAATGGCCTAATCGTATATCTTCACCCAAGGATCAAGGATGGTGCGGCGCTTCTTGGGTGTTTTCCACGGTTTCTGTAGTATCTGATCGATTTGCTATTATGACTCATGGAAACGATCACACCATTTTATCGCCGCAGCATTTGCTAAGTTGTAATGTACTTAACCAGCGTGGATGTCAAGGCGGTCATTTGACCAGAGCATGGACGTTCATTCGACATTACGGGTATTTCGATATTTTTCTATAAACTTATTTGTGATTGTGTGGACTTAACAAAATACGTATCTATATGATTTTTAAAGGTTAGTTTCCGACGAGTGTTATCCATGGAAAGGTAATGTTTCAGAATGTCGTGTTCCTCGACGTCGTAAATCGTTGGATGCTGCTTGTCCCAGTTCGAACGGTAACGAAAAAAGTGATTTGCATAGAGTTGGTCCTGTGTATAGATTAGCTACCGAACAGGATATAATGTACGAAATAATACACTCTGGCCCAGTTCAAGGTAGATACTTGATTAATATTTTAAGCCATGGCATTTAGATGGACCACGATCAAACATATTTTTTCCCTGTGTAGCGGTTATCAAAGTTTCACGAGAGTTCTTCTCTTATCGCTCGGGAATTTTTCGCTGTCTCACGTGGTCAAATAGCCCTGATCGTTTTGGCAATCACGCTGTACGTATTATTGGATGGGGAGAAGAATTTTTGAATGGCGAAGTAGTGAAATATTGGGTAAGCATTGTGATATTTGCCGCATTCTAATGTCGAATCCAACCGGACTTTAATATTGTACCTACCAATTGCCTATAATCACTATTCGTTTTTTTATAATTATGTACTTTCAAATTAAAATTTTTTCCAGATTGTTGCCAATTCTTGGGGTACATGGTGGGGAGAAGATGGATTTTTCCGGATACGCAGAGGTTTCAATGAATGTTCTATTGAGGATTTCGTCGTAGGTGCTTGGGTAAAAATTGATAAATTCAACACGGTTTACAAAACTGCTAAATTTTCAAAAATTAATTCCATTTTTTAAATCAAAAATAAGAGTACCTACCTAGGTAAATTACTTGTTTGACAAGTACTCTGATTATAGCATTGACATGAATGTATTATGTAAATTTCTTTTTGTATTTTGTGTGTACGTACCTATATATAATTGGTGACTCCTTTAGTCCTGTACCATTTGAATTCTGAGCATTTAATTAATTGTAGATGTTTTAGTACTTACAGTAACTTTTTGTAAACGTTTTTCGATGATTTTTTTTTTCATTTTACGAATTTTTTTTGTACATAAATTTTACTTAGGTATAGGATAACTGATCACTGATTTTACTGCTGTCTTAATATAATCGTGATTTTCATATTTCTTGTGGGTACTTATACTGTTGTATTATTGTGTTGTATTTACTTACCGACCTATTTTTGCTTCAATCTGATTTGTTACTTTTTCATAATTCATGTAAGAAATGATCGAATTTTAATATACTGCCATTTATGCTTTAATTAATTTTTTTTCGATTATTGGTGTTTTTTTTAATTAATGAAGAGCAATTCTGATGTAGATTTTTAGCATATTTCAGTTTCATTTTTCGCTGCATCTGAGGTAGTTTTATTTTCAGTTTCAATTTGATTAAGAGAGGAAAATTTTTTAAACAATGATTGTCTTACTTTCTTCTCTATGTTATAGATTTTTAAAGTTTCAAGTGATTGCATCGAAGAGTAGATTTTATCCTTTGTAAATTTCATAAATTTCTGGCAAAATGAAAATTTTGAAAATTTTTAATTTTGCAATCTGAATAATGTAAAATTAGTTTTTTTATGAGAAAAATTAGATTTCTATAATTTTTTTGTTAGAAATTTGGTGAGTAAACTTATCAATTCTTGATAATGTTTTCCGCATCTGTTCTAAATAATTTTGCATAGGCATACTTTGAAAATATGCATACCAATTAATGAATCCACGAAGTTATTGAAAAAAAGTGTCCTCACAACTGATGATATTGTAAATTCTTTCCTAACTGTATAGAGTAGGTAGGCTAGGTACTGAAAAATACACATGCATACCATGCATACTCAATTTTGATAATTGCTTGTTGCCTGTTGTCTTCTGCTTATCATTATAGGTCGGCCATGCAGCCGTCCTAATACTTTATTAAATGCTTTATTGTCGCTCTCTCACTCAAATTCGTCTAAAAAACTTTGAAACTTGGCTCAAAATTCAAATCTGAAATCTCTACAAGTTGTAATGGCAAGAAAATAAAAAAAAGTTGATACCTAATATCGTTCCTAATTAAGTATGTATGTATGTACTTGCTTCTCTATTCTATACTTTGATTAATGATTATTGTAAATCTCAGATTCTATCTGAATTCTCAATCATTAATGTTTCACCACTTCGCTAGTGTCAATCGGTCAGTATTAGTATATAATGTGACTATGTGACGTATAATCGTATACTCACATTTCACAGTTCACAGCTCACAGTTCACAGTTTGGTTCACATTAGGTTCACAGTTCACATGAAGCTAGTATCCTAATGAAACAGAAACATATGAGTTTGGGTTGGAGAGTATTATCTTATCAATGTTGATTACAAAACCATGAAACTACGTTTTTGGTTGTCTTAAAATACTTTCATTATTTACGTCTTTCAAAGTTAGTATTATTTTTTAGTTTAATTCGATTCATGATTCAGAATGCCGAAAATCAAGATCGAGTACTGCCTTGGCGCTAAATCTTTACTGAATTCAAACTCGGTATTAATTGTTGGTAACGTCAAGCATTTACAAACATTAAAATACAATGACATTAAAATCAAGCTGCATCCTTTTGTTTCCGAAGAAGTAAGACCACAATACTCTTTTAAAACTGTACTTTATTCTTTGTCATTTGTATGGCTATTTTTTTTTCTAGACATATGCTTCAGCGGTGAACAATCTTCATCCAAATCCATCTGATAATTGTTCCTTGTATTTAAATACCATTTCTATTGCTGCTTTTGCGAATAAAGCTACGCATTATAATTCTTCAGCTCAACCACACTTACTGACTGAAATAATCAAATCATTTTCGAAAGGAAACGTCCTAAACATTGTGGTAAGTATACCTGTGCTATTGTAAAATCTTCCTCATTTTAAGAATTTCATCTATGTTTTCAGATAGTTTGTGAGAAAAAAGATGTTTTTGCTTCGGGTGTAGCTGTAGCTAAAGCATTTCCTGTTTTCAGTAAAAAGACAAACATCGACAATAATAAAAAAAATTCAAATGAAAAGTCACAAGTTTCAGTTGAATTTCTCATAGTTCAAGATGGTCAAATTATCAACATTTTAAATTCTGAAACTGTGCCTGATAGTATTGCGGAATTGAGAGCTGTTACTGATACGTTAGGTTGTGTGTCGTTCGGGATTCAGTTAGCTGCAAGAATTGTAGATACTCCATGTAACGAAATGAATGTCGATAACTTCATCGAAGTAAGATAAAAATATATGCCTATCGCGTCAATTGGTCGCGCGAAATTGTCTAATGAAATAATTTCTTTCGTTTATTAGGAAATTAAAGGCGTCGGTAAGGAGCTTAATTTAATACCGCATATCATTCGTGGAGAAGAATTGAGAGAGCGCGGATTTGGTGGTATTTATGGTGTTGGCAAAGGCGCCGCTATTCCGCCAGCTTTAGTTATTTTATCTCATCGTGTTCCGGATGCTACTGAAAATATAGCATGGGTTGGAAAAGGCATTGTGTACGATACCGGCGGATTATGCATAAAAGGAAGAGTAAGTGTTTGGAAGTTAAATTTGTTCATCGTAATTCTTTCATTTTACTTAATTTTGTTTCATATTTTTTTAAAGACTTCAATGCCAGGAATGAAACGTGATTGTGGTGGAGCTGCGGCTATTTTAGGAGCGTTTTATGCTGCAGTGAAATTAGGGTTTACTCAAAATTTGCACGCTGTGTTTTGTTTAGCAGAAAATGCTGTTGGACCATTAGCTACTAAACCTGACGATATCCATAAATTATATTCTGGAAAGTTAGTTTTTTAATTTGTTATAAATTGCGTTTATTCGATAAGCGTTCGTGACTGAATTTACTGATTTCAGAACTGTTGAGATCAATAATACCGATGCGGAAGGTAGATTGGTGTTGGCTGATGGTGTAGTTTATGCCAAGTTGGATCTCAAAGCTAATACGATAGTTGATGTAGCGACTTTGACTGGTGCACAAGTATGTACGATTTCTTGAGACAAGCCTTTATTTCCTTTTTTCGCCTAAATGAATTGAAATTTTATTCATGAATTTTTTCAGTCTGTGAGCACAGGGAAACATCACTCAGCTGTCATGTCTAATCATCGAAGTTGGGAACAATTGGCCGTCGAGTCAGGTTTAGAGTCTGGAGATCTTGCGTTTCCGATAATTTATTGTCCCGAATTGTACTTCAAGGAGTATACCTCTGACGTTGCTGATATGAAAAATTCGGTCGCTGTAAGAAAATTTATGAATGAACGATGCACTGTTTAAAAACTATTTTATGCCTACGTATTTTATTTAAAGGACCGTACAAACGCGTTGGCATCTTGCGCTGGTTTATTCATGGCTGCTCATCTGGGTTTTGACCCAGATATCAATTGGATACATTTTGATATTGCAGGCGTATCTTATTTGGTAAGTTCTTTTGAAACTTATTGTTAATTATTAGAGATTGTAGTCGAATCATCTTGTCATTTTGAATGAAAATTTTTTCAGGGTGAACGTGCTACGGGATATGGAGTTGCCTTACTGAACGTAATGTTCGGAAATTGTTCGAAAAACGCTCATTTACAGTATTTATGCCCAACCAAAAATGATGTCGTCACCAACTGTGATTCTCATAATAGCAAGAAAAGGAAGACGTAATATGCAACTACAATTCAATTTTTACTTCATCACGTATAAGAGTTTTATTTACGAAGTTTCGAAATGTTTTAATTTACCCTAATTTTTTATGTTAGTCGTCTTTGTAATCTTCGTGATTGAAGTCATATTAAATTTAGTATCTCGATTGAAGAGAATTATAATGTAAACCTTTGATGGTTCTTTTACTTGAAGTACATTTAAGTTTGTATTTAGTGCTGAAGGGCATCACAGAATATAATTATAATACAATTTGAAACGTGGAAGTCTCAATTTTTTTCTGTCAACTTCTGGAATTTTCCGATCGTATTTTCTTCAGAATTAAAAAAAAAATAAATTTTAGAAGATGTAAAAATAGTTAAAATGTATTTCGGTAATGGATAATCGAAGAATAATAATTAACGAAAAACAATCACAAAAGGAATAACATCTGATTACTTAACATAATAAAAAATGAAAAACTTGAAAAAAAGTAGGTAGGCCCCCTCATCCATACTACATTTTGAGACTGAAAACCATGTTTAAGAACTGTTCGTAATGAATAGTGATAACACCATCTTGATCGGTATCATATTGACGGAATGCAGCGGTTAAATTCTAAAAGTAATAAATCATAGTTATATTGATTCAAACATACTAGACAATGCATTGTAAAAGGTAGTCGCACTCACTTGTAACACAATACAGCATTGGATGAAATCATCAAACAGAATGGTTCCTTTACCAAATCTATCAAATTTACGCACCATCGTAGCAACAAGATTATCTGACAGCCTATATCCAAATGTACCTAAAGCTGATTTCAATTCATTAAAATCAATATTTCCTGAGTTATCTCGATCGAACGAGCGAAAACACGCTTGCCAATCGGTAACATATTTCCATAAAGCACCAAAATCTTCGAATGTTATGGCTGATCTATTATGTTTGTCAAACATGCCTGGTAATCATTCCAAACAAATGTTATTATATTGAACTGTTGTGCACTAAGAAACTAACCTAAATTACATTATTCTAGGGAAACAGCTTCAACATTACCGATCATCAAACGCACAGTTTCTGGATTGAACGGAGCCCATGTTCCATTTGAAAGCGCAGTTTGAAGTTCATCGGCTGTGATGTAACCACTTCGATCTTTATCAACTCTGGAACATCGAAAAATTGACATAAAATTAAAGGTAAATTCGTCGACATAGAATGTACTGTCAGTTGAGAACGTCGTGTTA
Organism: Ferrisia virgata; assembly: GCA_900060175.1. Classification (NCBI taxonomy): domain Eukaryota; kingdom Metazoa; phylum Arthropoda; class Insecta; order Hemiptera; family Pseudococcidae; genus Ferrisia; species Ferrisia virgata. Next base: position 12,979 of record FIZR01023639.1, on the reverse strand, counting down.
GGTAACAGCAACGTTGAGGTGACAGTAGTTGACGAGAAACTTTTTTTACAGCTTTACATTTGATTATATATAAATTATACTCTTATCCATAAAATGGACGATATAAAATAAGAGAATTTTAAATAAAACTTACCTTTGAAACACATCCCACAAAAATTCTCGGCTTGGAACAGTTGAAGGAGGAGGAGGAGCGTAATATGCCATTGTGAACGTTTGATGAAGAAAATGAACAATTTATTCTTTTACCACACAAAGACACGTAATATAATGTACCGAGTTTAATCAAGTTTCAATGAATACTTGAGTGATGTATAAAATTGTAGATGAATCACAGTTCAAGAATTAATTCGCAAATGTGTTATCTACTTTTTTTCATACTAGATGATTTATCAGTTGTAAATCCCCAAGCATCCCGCACTCTACTTCTCCCATTTTCCGCACATTAGGATAGCCTTATGGTGGCACATGATTATGCAACCCGAACTATGGAAGTCTGCAATCATGAATTTTGATTGGTCATATCATGGTTGTATCCGTCTACGATGAACGACTGGGTTGCATACTCTAGTACCGTTATATATTTTCAAAATCCAAGAAATATTTCTCATCTGAAATTTCTGAGCATTGCAGTCTATTATACATAATTATAGTGCACAGTCAAAATTTCTACAATATAATTTTTATTCATTTCAATTTTATTAAATTTCAAAATGAGTTGTTAATTTTTACTGAAAAAAATAATATCACCTATTTCGATTTTCATTTGTCAATTATTTGATGCTTTAGATGTATGAACTGAAAAAGAAGTATCTAAATACCAATTTTGTAGCAACAGCTCAACAAATAAATTAAAAAAAAAATGTGAATTGTTTTTCAACGAAATTGACACCGATGTACTCAACATTCGATCTCTGGGTAAAAAGAATATTTGTAAAGTAGTCAGTTCAAAATAATTTCTCTAAAAAATTTAAAATTCTGTTCTGATTGCACTCTACTTTCGTGTACATTGAGGAATTAATTACTTCTTCCCAATTTAAATATCAGGTATTTCCTCCAATCGTATGTATTTCACCAATAATAAACAGACGGAACAAGTAAGAAGATCGTGATATAAGTCATCTTGAGAAATAAACTGGCAAATAAATTAATTTTCAAAATGTATCGATTATTAACATTTTTTTTTTAAGAATTAACAATAATATACAAAATTTTTGTTCCTTTCGACTTCCTTTAACATCATAAATTACTGGAATTAAAATTAAACAGAGCATTCCGGGAAAAATTCATTTTACTGCGGATGATCTCATTTTATCTTCAAAATGTTACAGTTAATCAATTCTCTCTATTTTTAAAATGGAATGTCGTAATAACCTTAAAGGTAATGTAGAATGATAAAAAAGCAAGAAATAAAATTTATTTCGTAATATAAATGAACCAACATTTACATATAATAATATACATTTTTTTAAAGAGCCTCTCCGTTATTAAAACACTTCCTTGTAATAGATTTCGTTACCAGAAAATGACCGTCTCTGAATTCTTTAGAAATATTGTTTTTTTTGTTTTCGTAATTTCCTCATTCCAAAAATTGTGGGGTAACATTTGAAGTGAAATGTAAAGTGAAGAAACGACATTTAAGGAAAAACAGTAATTCCGTCAAAATATTCAATGACTAAACATTACAGATTAAACAAAAAATACAAACTACAAGGAATATTCTTAGGAAAACATTAAACCTAATAATCTTAGAATATAAATTTATTAATCAAAACTTTACATATCTTGCATATCTGTATTGAGAACTCCACAGATTTTTCTCGACGAGGCTTTGTTTATTTTTCCGCCACTCTGTTCTTGATAAACTTCTATAACATCTCCATCTTCCATTTCCAACTAACAAAATCAACGAGTCTTGTTGATAACAGAGCATGAACTCACTAGATTATGGATGAAAACAAAAAATACAAATCATACTCACGGATTTTGGGGTATCTTCGTCAGTTATTCTTCGGCCATCAAATAAAAACCGTAAACCCGGTAACTGAACGCCCTAAAAATTTCAATTTGATTAAAAATTCTAAGATGTAAAATGAATACAATTACTATTTAAAAGAATACTAACAGCCTTTTCACTGTAAGATCGCTTTAATTTGTACATCTGAGTGCTCATCTTCACTCTGAAGTGAATTTCGTTGGAGTCCTAAAAATTTAAACATACTAAAAACTATCCCATAGTACAAATATGTATACCATTTGGCTCGACGGAAGTGATCGATACCCATGGTCTCACTTTTTTCAAAAGAAAGAACTACAACGATAACTTACATTGCCAAGAACTTTCAGTTTTATGTAGCCACCCGAATCGCCATCTCCTTTATCAGTTTTCGAAGCGTCTTCCTCGTTCTGATCATTCTTAAAATAAAATAAAAATACGATATAGAATTATATCATCATGTTAACAATAACGGTCACGATAAATGTGTATCGCTTTTGTTCAATGAAAGTACCACCATACAACAGCATGTATAAAACTTGAGCAATAATGAATACTCATACGTGCGGTATATGTCTATCTCGACAATAGAAGATTATTGAACAAACACGCGATACTAGTTCAGTGGTAATTATTACTATTGTTACTCAAAATAAGAGCTAAATTTCTTACTTGAGGTTCTGCGCGAGATTCTTGTCTCGTCTCTTGGGCGGCCGCATTGTCATTTGAAGCATCATCAGTTATGTCTAACTGATCCATGACGAATACTTAACAAAATTACAATTTTTATATCAAATAATTTTCAATAGAAATATATTTTTGCTCGTTCCTTATCGCGGGAAAATCAAAATGGCGTTTATTTTACAAACTATTATGGATTAGAATTCCCAGTACAAAAATCTGCGACATACACTAATTGTACAAACTGGATTATTAAAATTTTACAGTAAACAATAATAAATTCATAGAGGTTTGATTATTTCGCAAACCTGGATGAATTTCATATGTTTGATTACGAAGTCACATGATTATTCTTCTTTGTTCGGTATGTATCAAGTATTTACTCGTAATTACAAAGTAATTACTTTAATTTTAAAATTTTTTCCAAAATTATTTTGAAAATAAAATGATTTTGTACAATTCTGTAGAGAGCGCTTAAAAATGTAAATAAAAAGACATGACCTGTTTCAACTTTCATGTTCATTATCTCCATCGTTGAACTTCTTTTCGTAGTAGTCGTTCCTTTTTTTCGGTCATTCACACTACATAGAAAAGACAAATTTGGTACAATTTTTTTTAATTTTGATAAAATTATTGCAATTTAAGATGTGTTTTTGAAATTTATGAAACAAGTTACAATACGCGATTATTCATGAATGTTCTTCCATTATCTAGTATTTTTATTCAATATTGTGCTTCATCGTTTGTGTTGTGAATTAGTGTTATTTTAACGTAGGCCTATTATTCACCAAGGTTGAGTTAATCATTTAATTTTCTAATAGATTCTTCGTTTGGTGTGATATGATTTCATATATATCACAAAATGTCGTTATAACGTACTATCATTGATCATGCAACCGATTAACGCGATGGATCCTCCGATCTCGGTCCAACAAATTATGGATCGAGGAAAAAAAGGAGCTGCTGATTATCTGAAGAATTGTCGTTCTCCTGAGCTTATATATAAAGTTATTGATCAATTTCTGAATCCTGATGTTTTGATTAATAATGAAGAATCTATCGATTGGATTAAGTGGCTTATGGCTGGCGGTAAAACTCCAGACGAATTTACAAATTCAGGTAATTAAAGTTTTAGTGCAACATTACATTTCTACTAAATATCACTGTATACATTGTTTTAACGTTTCTAATGTTTATTGAGCACTAAAATGACAAAAATGTTCATAGCATATTATTAGAAATTGATTTTTGCCCCGAGAATGCATTTAATCTGTAGTTTTTGGTACCATATTTATATTAAATATGGTTTCGTTGAAGTGAAATTTGTTGTGGTTTGAATATACTTTTAGTTGTATTTCCATTTTGGTGTTAGTTTCATGTTTTGAACACAAATGACTACATTTCAAATTCCAATTCTTATGCTAAAGGTGAAACTGTTTTTGTTTTGACACATCTACTACATTGTATTCATTTGTTTTAACCCTACATTTTATAAAAAAATTTTAATTACATTCGTTGCACATGTTACATAATTTAGAAATTGAAACGCAGTTCAAATGGCGCATCAATATTACGTTCTGTGTTAGCGATTAAATTAATCGATTCCGCGATTGGTGTTGATATGCTGATAGGATTTTCATTAACACAATACGTATTTCATTTTTTCCCCTTTAATTTCACTATTGATTAAACTAGGAATGATTTTCTATCAACTGTACTGTGCGTCAGTTTTTTCAATGGTTTTTACTCTGTTTCAGTAAAAAAATACAATAAAGCGACGACTTGTGGATTAGTTTGGACAGCAAATTTTATTGCTTACCGTTGTAGAACTTGTGGTATATCACCCTGCATGTCTTTGTGTGCTGAATGTTTTCAAAGAGGTCATCATGAAAATCACGATTTCAATATGTTTCGGAGTCAAGCTGGTGGAGCATGTGATTGTGGAGATACATCAGTTATGCGATCCTCGGGGTAATATTTTTCGCTGATTCCAACGTTTAATTTTAAAGTATGATTACTCGGTAAAAATGTAATTTAATATTTTCAATACAGATTCTGTGATAAACATGGTGCTGTTGATGAATCAGAGAGTATGATGCCCCCTCCAGATTTGATGTATATAGCCGAGCATATTACTCCTCGAATTTTTTTCAAATTAATTTTATATTTAAGAAATATAAGGTTCGTGATTGTTGAATACTTTACGTAGAAATATATTTTTTAGAGGAGTAAATCAAATAATGAAAATAATCATTTCAGACGCGAAGCGCATTCAAACAATAATGATGCTCATAACAATTTTGATGCAGATAATTTTTTAACAATGTTAAGTGATTTAAGTAGTATGGGATCTGCGATGAGGAGAGTATTGACAAAAGCACTAATCAATCCACAGGTATTCAGAGTTAATTAATGAGAATGATTCTTTTCTTCAATTTAGTTTGATAAACATGTTGAACTTATTTCAATTTCAGGAGTATAAAAAATTAACGCAAGAATGGGTGAACGAGGAATCAAAGTTTTCTGGTTATATGGCTACTAGTCGAAAACTGTATAAAGAAGCTTTATTATCGTTAGGAAATCCTGATCCTCCCGCTCAATTTGAAGGTATGCTGCGGAGTATAAGTTTATGTTATTGAATTCTAATCTCGGATTTACATGTATTTCATTTTTTTGAAGACTGTCCTGGCTTACAAAAAGAATTGAAGCATAATACATTTCTGGAAGAATTAGTATTTTGGACTGTAAAATATGAATTTCCACAAAAAGTTGTTTGTTTTTTGTTGAACATGCTGCCGGATATAAAATATAAGGTTAGATTCTAGAAAGCACTGATACTAAAATCCATAGTATTTTGTAAGTCTATACTTCTGATACGAGTAATTGTTCCGGATTTTGACTTTTTTTTTTACAGGAAGCTCTGACCGAAGCCTTCGTCGTACATTACAGTCGCATTGCTATGATTTTAGAAAAAACAAACGATTCAGATACATTATCAAATCGTATCGTTCATGTTAGTGTGCAATTATTTTCAAATGAAAATTTAGCTGTTCGTATGACGAAAGAATTTTGCCTTTTACAAGTAATGGTTGTCAGTTTGAAAAATATGATGAGTAAGATATTAATTTCAAGAACTTTAAATGGTAAGCATAGAATTTCAAAAAAACCGTACAATTTCATGCGGTAAACATTTTTTTTTTAATTGGTATTTCTTTCAATGCTTCCAGCTCGAAATATTTCATTTGATATTAGAGAACCTCCAATGGTTGTGAATTGCAGTTTATCAGTAATGAAAGATCATTGTTATTGGCCTTTAGTATCCGATCTAAACAACGTGTTATCTCATCGACCGGTGGCTGTTCAATTTATGAGTAACGATACATTGACCAATATGTGGTTCTCATTTCTATCGTATTTTCAAGGTAGCAATCCGTTTACATCACTTACTTTGTCTCTTATTCTTGTCTTATTGCAGAAATAAATTGTTAACTCGACATTTTCAGGAATGAATGTGAATCAACGAGAACTGATTCAGCATATTGAATTCGAACCAAACACATATTACGCAGCATTCTCGGCTGAATTGGAGGCTAGCGCATATCCGATGTGGGCGTTGCTATCTCATCTAAACAGTCCAAGCACAGTTATATTGACGAAGAAAATGTTGAACAATTGTTTGACTGCATTAGAAGAGTGGACTGAAGTTGCAAACGTTGCCGATGCTTTCGGAGAAAATTTAGTCTCTTTTCATATCCCGTTACATAGATATCTAGCGACGTTCATTTGCCAAGCAGTGAATGTGCAGCAAATTTCTCTATCGGAAGTTTTACCTCGAAATAATTTGATTGCTTATATTATCAGACATCCATTACGTATTCAGGTATTTGAGATCTGTTTTTACAATGAATGTGATTCGTAGAATGGAGTAATTTTGAGAATTTTATTTTATTATGGCTACTTTTTCTTATTGGAATAGGTTGCGTTTTATGAAATTGTTAACGGATTATGGGTTCGAAATGGTTTGCAAATCAAAGGACAGGCGATGACGTATATTCAGTGTAATTTTTGTAGCTCAATGGTAGACGCCGATATGTACCTATTGCAAATTTTATCAACGCAGTTGCGCGCTGTTGATTTTATGTGCGATGTTGTTGAAAAGTAAGATTTGGAATGAACGACATTTCGCATATCGATTCTCGGATGATCTTTTACATTTATTTGTGTTTCCAGATTTCATATCAGGGATTGGTTGAGTTTCTTTAACGGCGTCGATGGATCGAATGCGAATAACGATGGCGATAATGATACTCCGATGTTGGAAAGTTTTCTACAGTTTATCGCCACCTTGTGCAGTAACCGAACTAATTTAGGTTGTTTTTTTATTTATATTATTATTATCTAAGCTTGTCGAACCTTTTTTTTTTATTTTATGGTGCCAATATTTCAGGCGTTTCGTATTACGAATTTGGAGGATCAAAGTATCCGGTTCTTACCCGTTTAGAAATGGTAACTTTATTGTGTGTTGGTGATAAGCCACACAGTCAATTGATGGAGTTGATGCCAGAACGTTGCGGTACAGGACAACTGAGAGATTTTGATGCGATTTTAGAACAAGTACGTACCGAAATATGAACAGCTAATGCTATCATTATCCTGTTAATGAATGTGTGATACCGACCAGAGATTTAAGTGTTCAGATTTATTAATTAAATTCATAATTTTATTTTTAGGTGGCAGATTACAAAGCACCAGTATTTGAAGCTAGTGGAAATATGCAGCAAGGTTTATATATTCCAAAACCGTGCGTTTGGGAAAAATTGTATGATCCGATTCATGTATTACTACGAGCCGTTCAAAGAAAAGATTTTCAGAATTCAATGGATCGTTTTACTGAATTGTATGTTTGATTATTGATCGCTGTTCGTTCTGTTCAGCGAGTTAAAATAATTCAAATATTATTTTACAGCGTTAAACAAAATAATATGCTGCCTTCTGGCGCTGTACCTTGGCCTCCTTATCGTATACCTTCAGAATGTAATCCAGCTTACGAAGATCCCCGACGGATATTAGAAACACGAGTGTTTCATGCCGTCATCTGGATAATTTTGTATAAAGCTGTGCATATGAAAAATGTATCCGAACATGTTATGTCCCTGGCTGTATATTTACTGGAAATGGCCTTAAGTATTGCTCCTCAAGCCAGTGCTAATTTCTCGCAAGTACGTACTGTTGTAGATGGCTTAATATGGTTGATTCTTCATACTATCGTGCAATTTATTTAAAATTACTTGCAGGTGTGTTCACAGAACACAAATAATTTGTTAGATGTTACAAATTTGGATTTGGCTACTTGGTTTTTATCGGATTGGTTATCGGCTAATGTCAGAACGACCATCAGATACGTGGTTCTTCCTCCTTCGGATATGCCACATTGTTTCGACCATTCAGGTATGACCGCGACAAAATAAATGATTAGTCATATTATTTAATTTTTTCATAATATTATCTTTTTATTTGGTACCATAGGAGAATTAGAATGGAGTTCTTATCCAGAAGCTTATGAATTAAATTCTGCTAGTCCATCGTCTCTAAGACGTTTACTCGAAGATAGCATGTCTTCGGATATTGATCAAAGTAGTGCTAGTACGTCGTTAGTTTCTACAAGTAAGTTTATTCGAATTTGATTATGATTTATTTAAAAACTTCTTCATTCAACAACGTTCGTCTATTATGAAATTTAGATGCTACCGAAAGTACTGTTGCGTTACCTTCATCTAGTCATCTATACGAAATGTCTTATGATTTGGAATTAGCTCATTCCAATGTCACTCCATATCCTGTATCGCAAGTCAGAGGTGTGTAAAAAATAATAAATTTCACTATAATACTAGAAGTTGAATTCTACATAATGTTTGTTACTTATTTTCGATGTGCTTTTTTTTTCATTGCGTAGGGATTCAAGAATCTCAGCCTTCCAGTTCAACCGCATCGTCGAATTTATCTAACGAATTAATACCTCATGTACAAAGTTATTCTTCAATGTTACCAGTAATTAGCAAAAATCAAGTTAGTATATAAAATTTTTGACGTCAAATATTAAAGTCAAGTTGTTATGAAATTAATCAAATTGTTTCATTTATACAGGGCATGATGCTGCAGAGCAGAAAAAGTAACGCTGTGGCAATCAATAGTAGTTCCGGTTCTTTGAGTTCGGATTCTAAAATATTTATCGCAAATGAAAGTATTATTTCGTTGTTACTGAGGCTCCACTCTCATCTGTCCGGTTATACGGATTCATTTAATCCAGAAAAAGCAATAAACGATGATTTAGATTGTAGAATTGGAGACGGACCAGCTTTCATCGGGAAAGTGCTCAAACGTATTATGTTATTGGACGACCAATGCAGGTATTACCACTTGTACCTCTGAAATGTCTACTTAGATCATAAGTGTTTCGAAGGTTTCGTTCTTTTTGATTGGAGTATCTACAATTTTAATACATATATTAAACGATTTGTTTTTGTTCCACAGAGAGGAAGTGTTACAGTGGCGTCAAAGACTATGGCCTCAAAAATCTTTTAAAGATGATGCCGATAAAAAAGATTTAGAAGATAAAGAAAAAGAAAGGAAGCGAATTGCTCGCGAAAGACAGCAAAAATTGATCGAAACATTTGCTCATCAAAGAGACGAATTCCAAAAGAAAAATCTTGATGCAACCGGTAAATTTTGATCTAGCACATGTGAACATTTGCCATCAGTTTTTTATATAATTTGTGTGAAAAATGCTGTTTAGCCGATGATAAAATGGACTGGGAAGGTAGTGACGAACCCCAGCAAGTTGTTCAAAAAGAATATCATTGTGTTATTTGTGGGCAGTCTTCCCCGAGTAAAGAAGATAAACCTATGGGTTTAGTTGTACTTGTGCAAGTACGTAATTTTTGAATTCAGTTGTTTGAAGTAATACATTGTTTATTATTGATTTATTTTATTTAACAGGCTACAAGCGTATTAGGTCATAAAAAGAAAATTTCAGAAAGACCAGCACTTCCTGTGTGTGATAAAGATAGAGCTTATTCGTTTCTTCGTGAAACTTTGGCTAGTGATTTTGAGAAAAAAGTCGAAGAATTAAATCGCGAATTTGATACGGTAAGATTATTGGTATTTGGAATTCGTAGCATTTGTTATTACGTATTTTACTTGGCGGATTTTTCTTTATGGCACAGTGTTCGTGGTGGCAGTCGGTTAATCTTGGTTGGGAAGGTGGAATACACGTTCAAACGTGCGGTCATCATTTACATTTAGAATGCCTCACGTCGTATTTACAATCGTTACGAAATCAACAGAGAGTTGTCGTCGACAGGTTCGAACTAAAAAAGTAATTATTTCTAATGATAATTTAGCATTGGTTAAATTTTATTAATTGAATATAAAATTGGAAATTCTGTTCATAAAACTAAACAAATTAACGAATTTACTGCACTATGTAAGCAGTACTGATGTATTAACACATTGTGCAATGTGTATTCGTTACAGAGGCGAATATTTATGCCCCCTGTGTCGTCAGCTGGCGAATAGTGTTCTGCCAATGCCACCAGATGTGGGTGAAAATGCTGCTGTTTCATCTAGAACCGACCATATTCCCACTATTATTACGGATATTGGTAATCTCATGATAGATATCGAACATTCCAGTCGTCTGCAATGTTCTTCTAATTCTGTGAGTTGCACTTCGGTTCGAAATATTTTCATTATTATGTTAAATTCTGCACGTTGCTATTATGCGTTGTGTTACAGTCTTCGGTACTGACCGAAGCCATAAAGAAATCCATGGGTGATATGACTAATTGTACTTATCCAAAATTCGTGCAAAGATGTGATCCGCAGCAAGTTTCTACGTTTTTCTTGTTTGTCACTTCAATTGCTCGCACGAATCTGGAAATCGATATCGTGCAACGTGGCGGTTCCTTGTTAAAACCCGAAGAACATGGTCCTTCAAGAGAGAGCTTATCTTCATTGATTCCTAAAAGATCTTGTCTGAGTATGTTGTACATAATGTATCGTATTCGACGGATAACTTCGCGTAGATTTGTTTCGTACGTATATTTTAAACTTGTACATTTAATTTACAGTGCCACTGTTACATGTTTTGGCCACTCATGCTCGTTTATTAGCCCATCCTCCGGTTTGGGAAACGTGGCAACAGTTGACCGGCGTTGTGTTCAAAGAACATACGTCGCTTACGTTAAATTCCGATCATCGAAGTGTGCCATTATTGTTACGCGATCCAGCTGCGCTACTAACCCAATTTGTCTTACTTTTACCTTTAAATATGGATCAAAGTATGTTGTACGATATTTGATGAGTATTTCTTACCACTGAAAAATCATATTTAATTCGCTGAACGAATTTAATTTCAGTGTATTTTACTGGCATCGTCAAATTGTTGTACAATTTGCTGTATTTTCAAGTAATGGCACAGTTGACATGCCATCTCAAAGAATCCGAACGTAATTATTTTCGTGCCACCGAATTAGATATGAGTGCCGGTAATTTGATGAGAGAATTTTCGCTGGATCATGCGATGAAATTAACTATCGAATCTATGGATGCGGTCCATCTTTATTTAGAGGATGGTAATTTAACCAACGTAGAAGAACCGGCTCGTAAAACTTTAGAGTTACAAGTAAGATTGTGTGGTCTGAATTCGTCGCACCGGAGAAAAAGGAAGCAAATTTTCATGGACGTGAATTTTATTTCGTTTCAGATACAAGAATTATGTTTACCTTTTTTGAGAGTAGCTTCCGTTCTTCGTCATCATATGTACAACGAGCCGTTACCCGGTGTTTTAGTCGAAGCAGATGAGTTCGTGCGACTTGTTTATTATCTCGAATTAGTATCTTGTGGCATGGATAGGTCGAAATTCAATTCGGCTGTGGTTTTCACTTGGCCTAGTGAAAATTTGAATTTCATCAATTTCTGGTTCGAACAGTTTTCTCATTATGTGTCTCAAAATCAAGTCTGGGCACGCAATTTCTTATCCGAATTACATATATCTTGGAAGCAACCGAGATTACTCAAGTTACCGCGTAAATACGAAGTCATGTTCCAGGTTTGTTAATGAATAATGGAATTTTATAATAAGTTTATTTCGTAATTTTAAATTGTTGCGATGTTTTTCTTTTTCTTCTTCAGTATTATCATCAAAAACCTTGCAGTTATTGTCAGCAGATACCCCAAAAGGGTACTATTTGTTTAGTATGTGGTACTCTAGTCTGTTTTAAACAAAACTGTTGTAGACGCGAAAGAATCAACGAAACTATACAGGTAAAGCAATAGATGATACGATTTTATTTCGAAATAATAAATTGTCGATATTAACTGATTTGTGTGATTTTTAGCATTCAATCGACTGTGGTGCTGGCACAGCTATGTTTCTTGTGATAACCTCCTCTTGTGTGATTGTAGTTCGAGGTAAAAGAGCTTGTATATGGGGATCAGTTTATTTGGATGTTTTTGGCGAAGAAGATAGCGAATTAAAGTAAACCTTTTATTTTCGAAAATTTCTCTATGGTACGAATTATTTCATGAACGTGTCTGAACGAATGTTTTATTTCACGATTAACAGGCGTGGAAAACCACTTTTCCTCAGCGAAGAACGTTATCATTTGCTGGAGCAACAATGGCTATCACATCGTTTTGATCATACATCGAAAAAGTGGATTATGCATAGAGACGGTTTGTAGATGATTTATCGAATATAAGTGTGCATTCTGTTATGCGTTAGTATGTGCTTCGAGTAACCAAATTCCTCCTCTCCTCTGGTATTCGTATCTTTTCCGTCTTGTAATATCATAGACTATTATTATTTGGTTAATTTTTTTTATTTCTTTACACATTTATATATACGAATAATTTTTTTTTTAATTTCTAAAATAACGTGTACTCTTTAGTTGGTATTTCGTGTTTCGTTTTTCTTTTCTTCTTTTGTTTTTTTTTTTTTTTTTGTAATGTAGGGAAAGTATGTTATTGAATGCTATATTGCGATTTTTATGTTACTTCGGGTTATCGTGTGTGTATCAGACGAATGAAAAAATGTTACGTTAAAAATGGATAAACTGCCATCTCGTCGCAGACACTTTTCTCACCTTTCTCAACGTATCTGTTACTCTACCTATTTTTTACTCGTCGTCGACTAGATTTAATAAGGCGATAAGTGGTTTCACGTTTGCATGACTCGTTTTTTTTCTTTTTTTTTTTTTTTTTAGTTTATATATGTTTTTTCTTCAATTGCATGCAAATCAACTG
>FIZR01023638.1:59549-86274 GCA_900060175.1 Ferrisia virgata | reverse complement strand
ACAAAACATTTCATTTACAGTTCATTAAGTGTGCATAAATTTGTTTTTTTTTTTTCAAAAAATGTAGTACCTCAACTTCAAAGCTGTTTTTCTCAAAACTCACTTTTTTCAAAAGTCAATTTCAAAAATTTCTAAAAATTCGAATTTTTGACTTAGAGACCTCGGGTTTGGACCATTACAACCGGAATTCATCCCACTACTGCCCCATGGTCTTAACTCCATACCGACAGAATGGGCCCTTTCGATATAGAAGTACACATATAGTCCAGATTTCTAATCCGATTTTCATATTCTGGCTAATGCTTGTGTTTCGTCATATTCTCATCCTGTACAATTTTTTCATGGTATTTCTCATCATCTACGTCTGTATCTTCATTATTTTGTTAATCACATCAAATCCCAGAAGGGCGAAATGAACATCGACTTTCACTCTGGGTATTTTGTTCATTTCTGGTCTGTTGTTGTTGAAACGATCTACTATCATCTTTTTCCTCTTTGATTAATCAATCTGCGGACCATATTCTCAGCTCACTACCTCTGGTTTTTTTTTTTTTTTTAGCGAGGTTTTCATTTTTTCCACGTTTAATGCAATATGGTTGATATTAATTTATCCTAGTTTTGCATTTGTATGCATGCTTCAATTATAACTCCTCCTTTGCAAATATGCTCATCATGTTTAGATTCCAAGATTTAAACTACCTTTATTGACGACATAATTATCGACCAATGGTACTATTGGAAGGTCAAGCACGACTTCGCATTTACATCGTCACTGAAGGCAAGATACAGGGCCTGCCTTACCACCAACCTCCTCTCCCTCAGTGGAATGGAATTTATTCGGCATCATTTCATTGTACATTCGTGCCTTTGACTGGTTGGTCTTACTCAGAACAATAAGGAGTTTAATGCGCCCATTTTTCAGAAGGCTTTTCCATAGCGTGAGTTTTTTCATTGCTCTGCTGCATTTACAAGTCTTCTTCCTCAATCATCGGGTACATTCTACACTCATTTTTAACACACTTCACGGCGATGAACCCGGCATAAAAATACAATTGTTGTAGCCTAAACCCTCTTGGCCTTACCGTCGCTGCATATTTAAACATTCCGAATAAAGCGAAGTTTTTATTTTTGTTTTTGTTTTTTTTTATGTACTTTTATTCTTTTCATTCATTTAGCACAGCATCGTCGCGTTATATAAAAAAAGAAAAAAAAACTGAACTCCTCCGCCGAGAACATTGGTCTATTGTTCTTTCAGCCAATGTGCCATTTTCAAGCCAGCAACATCCGAAAATTTCATCACAGCTGCCGTCATCGTCGTTGGTAAAAAACAACAACACCAGCAACAACAACAACAACAACAACGACAACTCTCGAGTAAACTTCAATTAATCCATAGCGTCGTTTGCCTTTTAACAAATAAACCGCGAATTTTATTCGTATATAAACAGAAAAAGAAAGTTGACGAGAGAGAGGGTATAACCGGGCTAATGCTCTGAAAACAGCCGACGACTGGTGGCTGTTCTGGCTGTTCCACGTGCGAGTCTAGCATGGTGAAGATAAAACACTTTCTCAAATTAATTATACTCGCTGATTTTTCGCAGAGTAATTTTTTCCAACCGACGAGTACCGCCATTTTTTTTTAAACACACCGCGACGCGCGACGTCGCGCGTTTTTTTATACTCTTTTTCTTTCTACGTAGGTACGTCGTTTTAGCAAACGCCACATCGTAACTAACGTCATCCAGCATCCAGCATCCAGCATCCAGCGCCAAAAATAATAATAAGAAGGAAAAAAAAAGGGGTGATATACGCGATATCGAGAGCAAGAAACACGATAGCACGTTTGGTAATTATACGATACCCGAGAGCAAAACGAAACGTCGTCTGTCTCTTGGTAACTTAGCGTTCGGCGTCACTCGTTAATTATATAAACGCGGTACTTCGAATTACCAGTAAATATAAGTAAGTATTACAGAAGATACTGAGCGGGAAAATAAAAAATAAAAAAAAAACCAACAGCAGCAGCAAAAAAACCAACCATCAACGTTTATACGAGAATATACCAACTAAATATGTGGACTGGTACTCGTTGTACATGTCATCATTTTGCTTACTGTTTGTATCAATTACAAGCAGAATAGTATGTACGGTAATGTAAGTGTGCATTCGTGTTACCTGATCTCCGTTCAAATTGGTTTCTTGACCTTTTATGGCATCATGTACACCGTCTAATGTGGTTAAAAAATCTTGAAAAGTTCCGCCCAACGATTTGAACGCTCGCACAAGACGTTCGTCCGTGTATTCGTTGATTATAATGGAACCGAGTTTTTCCAATATGCTCGAACATTCTGTAACACATTAACCAGATCGAAATGGTTACGTATACGAAACAATAAACGCGCAATATTGCCATAGTAATTTCGAAAAAGAGGTCCCCTTCGTCCCTCGCGTGCTCAGACTACACCTTCACACATGTCCGCTGGGATATCAGATTGCTTACGATACGTTTTTAGCTGGTCATTGCAGCTTCACGTTTCATAGATTAGCGTTAAAATGGAAACCATGAAGATGTAGGAATTTACAAGTAATTACTTATCTCGCCTTTTTTATTTTATGACTAGGGGTAAATCTCAGATAATTAAAAAAAAAAAAAAGCTTCGCGTCGCGATGCTTTCGGAGTCAAGATTTTCCTGTTGTCTACGTCCCTACTTCGTTGTACAGGTTTTGAATGCATCATATCGATATTTTATAGTGGTACACTTTTAGGCTCCTATATTACCTACTACGAAAATAAATTATCATAGCTCGAATACAAATTTGGAAAAAAGCATAGGTACACTTTTAAATAGATGGCCGACCTTTAATCTTTTCGTCATCGTCTCACCAACACGTTAAAATCGACGGTGAAAAAAAATTTCCATGTTAAATGTATTACGATCACCCATACTTATCGTTAAATTCGGAAAAAATCTAAAAAAAAAATGCCTTTTATGGGGCTGTAGTAGGCGTCCATTTGGATAGAAATGTTTTTTCTTTTTCAATATATATTATTTTATTTTCGAATCTATTACAGCTTAACTTTAGTTACAACTTATAGTTATGGAATTTGTAAGTTATAAGGGAAGAGGGAGGGTTACATGAAGGGTGTAGTTTCGCTTAGTTTACTACATTGGGGTAATTTTAAGGTGGTTAGTATTTTAGATTCATTCAAATTAGGTTAGTACTTATATATATATATTTACACGGAGGAGAGGGGAGGGGGTTAGACTGGAACATTCCACCGTAAGTCAGTCCATGTCCTTGGGTCAGTTTCAGAGTTGGTTCCTCTTGACCTGCAGGCATGAGCTAACAATTCCCAAGTTATTGTCAGCCACCTTTAGGCAACTTCATCAATTCCCCCCCTCATTTCTTCCGAGCGAATAAAGGAACCTAAGGTTACGACCAGGATTACTCATTCACACTCGCACACACACACACATACGCACACACTCACAGACACATTGAGAATTTACACTGCGGTGAACTCCCAAGAGTCCCTCGTGTCCTACAATAACTCTGGGGCCTGGGGAATTTAAATTCAGCAGGCGGAGGGAATAAGGCCTGGAATGAAGCTGTTGAGTGTTCCAAAGGGTGGCCTCAATTCCTAGGGTAATCCAAAGTTGATTGTAGCGTGTGGGGGGGGGGGAGATGAGATGTAAACATTTTCTGTGTTGGGTGTGGTCCCCATGGGTGTCTAAAATCTAAAGGGGATCCCCACACATGGTCCGAAAATAGGGGGGTTTCCATACATAGTCCGAAGGGGGGATGAGGAATTAAAATTTGAACTTTGAACCGAGGGTGACGGATGTTTGAGATCCCTGAAAGGCACACCTTGCAAATCTCCCGACCAGTGTACAAAGTTTCAAGGTGCTAGCTTTATTACGGCGATCTGTACACTATTTTTTGGACCAGCAATGGGATGGGTTAGGGGTGGCGAGTCAAGACTCCCCTCCCCCCAAGACACACCCTGAGCACCACCGTCAACTACCCACCAAGTTTCTATCCTGTAGATGAATTAGTATGATGAGCAATCATCAAAATATTTGTAAAATGGTCCAAATGGATCGATTTCTCAGGCTGTAATCGACGTAGACAGTTCCATTTTTGGATATGTTATAGTTCTTTAGATTTCCTATCGATTGGCAGTGAAACAATTTCACTTTTCGATTTTTCAACCCCACTTAACCCCATTCGCAAAAATGGACCTCCCTTAATTTGGACCGTGGACCGTTCAAAATTTAATTTAAAAAAAACTACATTCAAGTGTAAACCATAAAAACCCATTTATTTATCGGGAATTTTAAAATAAATATAATAATTTTACAAGTATTTTGGCGCCAAATTCACCTTCCCTCATGAATTTTTGAAAAACATATCTTTTCTTCTGCCAAAAAAATTAAAAATCGTATCAAACAAAAACCAAGGACAAGTGAGGGATGAGAGGGGCAAGGGGGGGGGGGTTGAGCTTTTTCAAAAAAATTTTCGGATAACTAAAATGAAAATCTTTACATAATTTTTGGTAGTTTTCACGACATTCAGCAGTTTAAGCATAAAATACTTGAACAGAACGTTTGATCATCATAAGGTCTTTTTGCCAGTCAACCACGTCTGTACTGGCCCGAAAGAAGTACCCTTCTCGCTAGATTATTGTGCCTTTGCAGTGGTAACCCCAACTCACAGGTATGCTGAGCCCATTCGCGCTTTTATCGAATCCACATGTGGTCATCATGCATTAGAAAAACTTGTAAGTCTTGAGGTGGCATTAAATTTTGTATAAAGGAGTTAAAATCATATGTTTGTGCGATCTGGGTACTTAAGATTAAAAAAAAAAAGAAGAAAAATGGAGGAAATTGAACATAATTATCATTTTATGAACCAGTAAACCATACAGGCTGGGTTGGATTTTGCTTTTATTTAAAATCTGCAAACGGTGGATGACCTCAAAACGATGTGGTAAAAATTTCAGCTCTTTAACTCAATTTTATAAACTTGCAAAACTCACTTAGAGTTAGAAAATATTCAAAAAATTCTATAAAAAATTGTTTTAAAATTTTTTTCCAAAAATGAAATTATTACACATATTTGAAGCCAAAACGATCATTTCTCCTCATTTCAGGAGTTTAAAAAAATGTCTTTTTTTTTTAGGTTTTTTCACGATACGAAGAGATTTTTTTTTGAGAAAAGCCCCTCCCCCCACATATTACACTTAGAACATCAATTTGAGACGATTAAGCACGATATTTCAATTCCATCTCCAGCAGATCATTTATCAAGGGCACTCAAAAATGATAATTTTTCCCTTATTTTAAAATAAATTTGGTAAAAATTCAAAAAATGCATTTTCGAATAAATTTTCATAAAAAAAACACATTTTATCCACTTTAGACTCTCAAAGGCAATTTCATTTTTTTCTCTTTTTTTCGAGTCATTTATACTGTATTTTTTCATGCTGGAATACCAATCGAGAACCCCTAAAAAGGGCAAAAGTGAAAAAAAAAAAAATCTTAAATAAACGAAGGTAAGCGTACTTAGTCTTATTTCACTAAAAATTGACAAAACAAAAAAATTTCTAACAATGTAAAAAATTATTTGAAAAAACAAGGAAACGCCATTCTTTAAACACTCTTGAAAACCCGTCTATGGGAGGGGGGAGGGGGGAGAAGTTAATATTGGACTTAATTCATCTGAAATTGATTTTTTACATCCATTTCATGAGGGCGTTTTTTGCAAAATGACATTTTTAAAACTCTGCTGAAAAGAGGAATAATGATGAAAACTTATCGACAATAATCACTTCGAGTTCAAGTATATGTTTAATAATTGCATTTTTGAAAATTTTCGATTTTGAGCAAGTTTTGCAATTTTTAAAAAATTTATATAGGCGGCTAAAATTGTTGCCACATTCTTTTGAAGTCACTTTACAACTATTGTGACTCCACCGTTTGCATAGATCCAAAAAACGCAAACTTCAGCCCACCTTAGCACACTCTTAAAATGCAGAACGTGATTGCACATTTCAAAATTTAAAAATCTTGACAACCTTATTATGATTGTTTGTTAAGTATAAAATACGACCATGAATTTATAACACACGCTCGTGCACCTATAGCAACACATATTGCTGTACACTTATTGGAGGCACGTTTAGCATTCGTATACCAACAGGTGGTCGTCTCAGAAGAGTAGTACATCCTTCCTACCTACCTACCAACCTACCAACTACCTAGAATAGAAACACGGAAATACATAATACATACTTACAGACTACAGCAAACACTACACCTTACACCTATACAGCCTACCAAAACATTCAGACGAAATGTAAAAAATACACGGGCCCATCATGTGAATGAAAATCTTTTAATAATTCAGCGCAGTTACTTGGAGAGATGAAATTTAACAGAGACTAGTGCAACCTATAGACCTACATTGGTATACCATAGATACCAGGTAGGTTGAGTACCACACACCTGAGCCTATAACATGATGTTAAGGGGGGATGGTCGCATCCTTTTTACTGTATCACGACAATTTTATAAAATTTATCGCCATTTTTCAAATCTACACCACGAATAATAATTCTCAGCAAATCGAAGCATATGGGACACAATCTGAGCTAATTAATTTTTTCCATACTCCAGTTAATTCGTAATTTTGCTACGACAGAAAACGTCCGATGTGACATGAAAATAATTCATTTAAAGGAGCAAAATCTCCCACTGACGTCGTATCTCGGAGCAACATTAAACATATTTTTACCTTTTACCAACATACCCGTACACTCGTAAATGTAAATAGACTAGTAAAACTTCGCACGCTGTAGCATGTATATGGGCTGGCAAATTGGAATTCTGAATTCTAAACGTTTACCTACATATATACGAGTCTGGGGACAGATATGCAAGTACGTCTCGTCTCGCATGCTACTATCCAGCTACCCTACTCGTAGTACACACTACCTACATAAGGGGAGGGAAATTATACTCTGGTATATACTACGTATACTTACGAAGCTTTGCCAAGCAGGCGAAAAAGAAATAACCTAGTAAGCAACCAGCCATCGTTCGCCGGCTACATTACAGATTAGTCGACAATCGAAAAAGGCAATTTTCAAGACATCGTGTCTTGTATAAGTAGTATACCATTTGAAAAGAATCACGTACACAAACCCCCTGCCAGAATTAACCCTTTTCTCGTCATTCGTGACATTTTTCACCTCTATAAAACGTGACTGGAATGGTATCAAAGTTTATATATGTATGTATACAGAGAGATACACTTCGCCCGGCTTTCGCTTCGACTTCAGCTTCTTCACTCACTAACACTCTATATGAATTCAACGAAAATTTAACCACCAGCAACAAAAGCGCGCCGTATCCTATTTAAGGAGGGAAATGGCTTAAAATAACAGCGTAATAACGCGTCGCATCCACACCAGCGAATAACATATGATGATGGCATTAGCGGTTAACGACATACTTCGCTTTTATACTATGTACGTACTCTACGTCTACGTAGTACGTACGTATAGGTACCATCAACTATGTAGTACTCTATACACTTTTTGGTTATTCAGTTACCAGTTACCAGTTACCAGTTACCAAACTTTAACGTTATTTAGAAAATTGTCGACTCGAATGCATCGTCTGTCTCTGTGCATAGTATAACTCAGCATACGTAGCGTAGTACGTATCCTTCCTTGTATATATATATATATATTCTATCGTGATGAACTTGACGAGTAATTATTTATCGTCGTGCTTCTTCGGTAAGACGACTACGACTCTTGAAACAGACGATGCGAAAAGACTACGTATACTTTGCGTGTCAAGAAACATTTTCACCAACCTACGCGTCTTTCTTTATAAAATAAATGTGTCTTAATCCGTAATAATATCATAATTTCGTCGTATACATATTACTGCACGCACTCCTACTTCCTTACACCCACACTCGACGATGCCTACAGAACGTTCAAGCAATCAATATTTGCACAAACGATTTCATCGCAAAAAAGAAAGCAGCTGGCCAGTTACAGAGGTACAACGATTCTTACACGAACATTTGAAAAATTTGAACTTTCGCTGATACGATGACTTCGTTACACTTCATCCAAAGGTCTCGTATTTTGTTTATTAGCCCCGTCTTCATTTCCAAAGCTATGCAGATAGGGTGGGGTTTGATGGCGGGAGTATGTGTGGAAGGGTGAAATTTGCTCAAGAGGAGTAGTATGAATAAGTTTTTTCGCTGGTCTTCCTCTGCACTTTCTTTCAGCGTGCTTCTACCAGACCATCTGAACTTGTATGTATGTATCTTATCAGGGGAGCTAACGCATTTTTAACCTGATTTTCTATGTCATAACTAGGCTATTAACAGGGGGGGGGGGTAGAGGTAGAAAAATAGCAATAAAATCCGTTTTGGAGTTCCTAGAAGGCCAATAAAACCGTTTTTCACCATGTCAGATATTTATTTTCATTTTTTCATTATTACTTTTTTTCCTTCGAAAATTAAAATCATTTACTCTGCTCGATACTGACAAAAACCGCTCAAATTTGATCAATCGACTCCGTTTGGCAGTGGATTATATGCATATGAGTAGGGATGACCTCGGGTCAAAATCCAATTTTAACCTATTATGGAGGGGGGGGGGGACTAAGGAGCCAAAAATACAAAAATTGTTTCTTTTTGAGTCAATCGATAGAGAATCAAAAGTTGTATAAAATACCAAAAAATCAATCTCCCAAGTCAATTAGGAGGGGAGATACAGAGGGTTTTCCCTTTTTTGACCTTGAAAAAGGGTTGTTCTTCCTCTATCTCGCCACCTGGAGGTCTGGATGTGTTTTTTAGGGGCTTCGACTTTTTAGCTCCATTCCACCCCCTTCCCCCCAATCCCAGCCACAAAAAAGTGGTTTTCTGATCGATTTTTCTCGTTTTTTTTTTTTGCTTATTCCTCACATTAGTCTCCTCTAAATTGAACTAGAAAGTTAAACATAGGTATGTACATTTATTAGAGACCCTAGAGGGCTATTCCTCCCCTATCTCGCCACCGAATTGAGCTGAGGAGTTGAATTTTGGTAGGTACATTCAGTTGGAGGACTGGATATACCTTTCGGGGTTACGACTTCTTAGCTCCATTGCACCGCTGCACAGCCCCGACTATGTAGTTTTTTCATATTTTTTAAGTTTGTTCCTCGCATAGCTCACTTCCAAATTGAGCTAGGAAGTTGAAATTAGGTATGCACAGTTTGCAAGGACCCTAGATGTGCCTGTTGGGGGTTTCGACTTTTCATCCCTATTGAATCTTTCCTATTCTCAATGCTGATTAGAAAAAAAACATTGCTTTGCGATGCTTTTTTTTTGAAAAATCTCTACTTTTTTTCTACCCTTTTCATTAAAATTTCAGAAACCTCTTAACTTGACAACAACCTTCTCAAAATGAAAAAATCAATCAGAATACATTTTTGTATCATAAAACAAATGAACAGATTGTCCATTTTGAAATTCAAGCACCATTGAGACCATTCTTTGGACATGTCAGACATTTATTTCGTCCCCCCCCCCTCCTCAAATGAAAAATTATTTGCTGAGCTCAATACCAACCAAAATCAGAACAATTTGGGTAATAGGCTCAGATTGGCAGTGGTTTTGATAATTTCAAGAGGTGATGACTTTGGATTAAAATTCGGTCGTGTCCAAATTTGAGGGACAAAATCAAAAGTTATACGACTCATCCAAAAATCAGCCCCTCAGCTCAAATAGGAGGAGAGATGTGGGAGGGTTTTCCGCTTTTTCGAACTTGAAATAAGGCTGTTCCATGCCTATCTCCTCTTTAAAATTGAGCTAGGGTGTTGGAATATAGTAGATAGACTTAGTAAGGGTCCTAGATGTACCTTCCTGGGGTTTCAGCTACTCCTTTCGATATCTACTTGCATCCTTACCATTGCTCAAGAAAAAATATCCCAGATCACATCCTTCCTTTTACTCCATGAGTGAGCAACTCGCATTATCTCTTTTAGACGCATACTAAACCAGCATACCAAATTTCAATAATCTAGCTCAATTTAGAGAGAAAATCGGTCAAAAAACTACCTTTTCAGAGGAGGCGATGGGGGGAGACAATGGAATTAAAAAGTCAAAACTCCCCAAAAAACACATTTACGACCTATCTACAATGTACATACCAAATTTTAACAGCCAAACAATTTTTGCCAATTTACCACTTCGGCACCCCCTCCTTAAAATTTGGGCATAGCTGAATTTTGACCCAAGATTATCATCATTCGAAAGTATTAAATCTGCCGCCAATTTAAGCCTAATGCTCAAATTTAACCGATTTTGCTCGGTGTCGAGGTAAGTAAATGATTTTTAGTTTCGATAAAAAAAATTAATAAATGAATAAAAATGAAATCAATAGTCTCCTTAAGGGCCCAAAACGGATTTCGTTGATTCTCCTCGTCCGCCCTCCAATGACCGCAGGTCGATAGTCTGTAATATTCTGGTTTTTATAGACACTACGACATAGAAAATCAGGCTGAAAAATTCTACAACTCAAGTCGAATTTTGAATTATGAGAGCCAAAAACCATCACTTTTCTGATGAGGTTCTGATCGTGCCGATACAGTCAACAGAAATTCATTCCGACATTAATCTGATATGTATTTATGAAAAAAACGATTGGGCAAAAAAACAAATGAAAAATGCTGAAATGGCACCTTCTTCGATAAGAACACGAATTTTACATCAATTATAAATGGAAGCAAATAGCGTACGTCTGCTTGGAAATATTTCACTCAATACGGTTCTTCGATGGTAAAATAAACACTCTTCAACCATCTCCTCTCGTCATCGGCGGCGCAGACTTCCCTAAAACTATCATACAGATGAAAAGCTTCGAAAGATTTATTAAGATATTTCTCCTCACCATTAAAATTCTTACTCTTTCACGATTTAGTCAGCAACCAAACATACACTCGTGTCGTCGAGTTGCATATTTCACTTATCGTCGAGGATTAATGGTAGCTACAGAACACTCTGTACATGTATGTAGTCAACTTTTATACGTGAATATGTACGTAGGTGAATTCTTCGGCTGCTATTTCGTAGCCAGAAAGGCAGGCGGAAACTTTTCAATAGGAAGTTCTCATTAATGTATTATTTAGCCGAAATCAATCTCAAGTATACCTATAAAGCTATCTACGCTCTATACCACCTACACATACGTATTCAAATACTTATATAGAGAATAGGCCTAAACTTACGACATCGAACATACGACTAACGTAAGAAGCAAAAATGATAAAACGAAGAGTAAAGTAGAAGACAACGGTGCCAGCATCGCGTCGAGTCTATAGACAAACACGTGCTCTTGTTTTTCAACACACCTACTTACCTACCTACATATACCAACGTGAAACTTTACGTGTACCATAGTAGGTTAGCTAGGTATAGACATCATCACTTGCTAGGCCCTCATCATTTTATACGTATTACGTATCCACCAACTACACCTACGTAAATATAACCGTATCGACGGCAGAGCTGGGCTATGTATGTGTGTGTGTGTGTGTGCGTGCACTAGCGTAACTATAGGTTACCAAAGTGATTTATCATTGCGCGACTTGACAGCAATTTGGACGACGTTGGTAGAATCTCGAGATGTTCGAACGAGCTCCGGCATCGTAGCAGCAGTCTCTCTATTTGTCGCGAACCAATCGCAGATACCTCCCCATTTCGTAACCGCTCTGTTGCAATTTCCACAAACGGTACGGGTCGTCGTACGCTTCAAACCATCTGACACAATACATTACCAGTCGAGAGTGTATCTTTATACAGGCCGTATTATTGCACAGCAGATATATTACAGTCAACGTCAACGTGTTATACGTCTACCAAGCGATATAGGTAGTCGGTGTACTACGTACCATTACGCTATATAACGATATCGATATAGACAGCATATCGAAAATGCGGCTTCGTATTCTTCGATTCATTTCGAAACAGCAAAATGAAAACTAGCGACCGACGACAACGACGACGCCGCCACCGACAACGACGACACGACACGACACGATACGACCAACCTACGTCGTCGATAGATTGGCAAATTTTCACCACCGCAATAAATGTTAACAACAGCGAGTGCGGCTCACTATGCCGCAGGTCTTTTGTGCCAAATATGTATATAAAGATAGATAGGGTAGCTGGGGTAAGTAGGTAGATAGATAGATAGATACATATACAAACACATACACACACACACACACACACACACATAAGCAAACTACCACCGACTCGACGACACTTTTATTCGGGCATATTTCGCTGCCAATAAACGTTGTATACGGTATTAGTGCGGATTCCGCATACTTTGCACAGTACCCTTGCGATCATATCTTCAGCTCTTTAGCTTTGCGCAACCTACACGAATCAGGTATCAAACAGCACGTACTTTTTCGTTAACGCTCATTCGCATACCTGACCACGTTACGAGTGCAATGCTCTGTGTTATTGGCTTCGTCGTGGCTGGAATCTATTTAAAAGTAGGTATGTGTACGTATAGTGCAAACGTATGTGACGTGGGTGAACGACGCTGAACGATTGTGTGGTATTCGAAGGGCGCCAAACAACGGGTGTAATCTTTAATTAACCGTATAAGTATCGAGTGTTGAAGAGCTTGATATAACGAGTAGCGTTATTTTCACTGCGATAGTTCAACGACGAAACGAATGTCGGTCAAAGCCACCTGTTGTGTGCAGTTTGCAGACAATCAATTGGCACAATGTGTACAATGCAGATAATCGACCATTCGTTATTATAATGGGCAGCGAGATTGTATAAAATGAGACGCTGGATTATGTGAAAAAATAATTTCATTCGCAATCTGTGTTGAGATTTCAACAGGTTCGCACAAAAAATCCACCCTTCCTTCATACAATAAACAATCTTTCTTGACAACATAACATCGCAAGCAAAGGAGATGCATCTCTTTCCATTTTTGCTCCTTCGCCACACTTCAATTCAGATCATATACGAAGTAGTGCGCATCTCATTCAACGCTCAGAACAGAAATCCTAAATGCAGCTCTAAGCCTGATCTTTGGCAAACACTACAGTTACATGAATTGAAAAAAACATTTGATTCTTGACGGTTTTTTCCTAATCACTTGTAAGGGAAAGGAGGGTGCAATAGAGCTAAAAAGTTCACATCGTCAAAAAGCCCATCCAGGACCTATACTAAATTTACATACCAAATGTCAGCTTCGTAGCTCAATTTGGAGTAGGGATAGGAAAGGAACAGACATTTGAGGGATACCCTCATATCTTCCGCTCCTAATTGACCGAGTAGGCTGATTTATGAATATGTTATGGAACTTTGAATTACCCAGCAATTTTTACCCTTCAGCTGAATTTTGACTCGAGGCCATTCTCACTTTGGAATATCAAATGGTAGGCCAATCAAAGCATATTCCCAAAATTTGATCGATTTCAGTCAATATTGAGCAAAGTAAAGAATTTCCCCCTGTGTGGAAACGGGTTGTAGAATCTTCCCACCGCACTCTCTGCCTGTCGTAAGAGGCGACTAGAAAAGAACCAGGGGAACCCTTTTCTCCTCCTTGGTCTATACCACTGAACGATTTGCGAACCCACAGTGGTCATTTTCGCAAGAAACACCCCATGAGTATGATGAATTTAAACAGCCCCGAGTTCCAGCGCCCCTTAAATGGGGCAGAGGTGCTAAGAATATCCGTTCACGCTAATCGGTTTAATTTTGCGAAGATCAGCAAAATAGGCACTTGGAATGTACGTGGCCTGAAGACTTCAGGAATGTTAGCTGTAGTCGAAAATGAAATCAAAGGAGTAAGGCTGCTGATATTAGGGATTAGTGAACCCCACTAGAACACTGTCGGTGAATTCACATCAAGCTAGAGAAAACTTCGTCTTTTTGTCTGGTAAAGGAGACTACACAGGATTGGCAATCACAGTAGATGCTAGATACAAACACCTTGTACAAGGTGCAAGGGCCATCAACGATTGGATGGCAGTTGTCAGGAATAATGCAACTCCATCCACCATAATTGTCATCCAAGCATATGCCCCAAACAGCACAGTACCAGATGAAAAAAATCGAAGAATTCTGCACCGTCCTTGAAGAAACGCTGGCTTCATTATTAAGAAGCGGCATAAAAACGGTGCTAGGAGACTTTAATGCCAAAGTTGAGAATACTGGTAGCAGTGATGCTTACGATGGAGTAGTGGGTAGTCATGGTCTAGGAACAAGGAATGAATGCGGTGATAGGCTTCTCCAGTTCTGCACAGAACAGCAACTTCAGCTGGCGAATACCTTGTTCCAACAATATAATCGCAGACTATACACGTGGAAGTCGTGTGATGCTCACATTCTTAATCAAATTGACTAAGTCCTAATCCAGAAAAGATGGAAATTGTCGATCATTAGAGCCAAAACATATCCATGAGCTGATGGAGCACCAGATCATCAACTTCTGGTGGCAGGAGTACGGCTGCGAATCCGCGTGAAAAGGCCAGAGAAGAAAGTACTGACTTTCCTCACTTAACAATGCTGAATTGAAGAAGATGGCTGCTAGAACAAATATCACGTGTTCGGATACGAATGATCCAAGCACCATGTGGGAAGACACCAAAACCGAGATTACTCGTGAACGTAAGTCAGTTATTAAGGAAAGAGAAGGCGTGTTGGAAAAGAAGCAGCCATGGATAACAGACGATACCGTGCTGACTATAGAGCTGCGTATGCAAGCCCAATGACATGACAACAACGAAGATTATAGGCTACTGAACAGATCTGTCCAGCCATGTTGCTGTAGAAACAGAGCAGCAAAGCACCTGGTGGTGATGGTATTGAAGCTGAATTGTGGCAGGCTCTTGGTGAAAACGAAATCAAAGCAGTATGGTAACTCAGTTCCTCAATGTTTCAAGAGATATGGGAGTCCCTGCTCATATAGTAGATTTGGTGGAGTCCCTATATGAGTTCAATTCTGTGGTGCTGAGAGATGATGGTGAAGAATTGGAGGCTTTCCAAGCGGAACAGAGAGTGCGTCAAGGATGCGTATTATCCTCGCAGTTGGAGTCCCTATATGAGTTCAATTCTATGGTGCTGAGAGATGATTGTGAAGAATCGGAGGCTTTTCAAGCGGAACAGGGAGTGCATCCAGGATACGTATTATCCCCACAGTTATTCAACATCTATGGTGAGCACATAATTTGCGAAACTCTAGAACATTGGACTGGTGGTATCTCCATTGGAGGAAGAATAATCTCTAATCTGCATCATGCAGATGATATCACCTTGATTGCTTCGGATGAAAAGGAAATGGCAAAGATCATCAACCTGGTGCGAATAGCCAGCGAAAAACTTGAACTTCGTATTAATGCTTCAAAAGCTGAAGTCATGGTGGTGGATCAGGCCAAGGGTCTTCCAGTTTCTACAGTTGAGAGCAAATACAAAAAGGTGAACGCTTTTGTATATTTAGGCTCCATTATCGAAACAGATGGAGGCTAGTTGGCAGAAATACGGCCCCGAATGGCTCTGAGCAAAAGATCTCCAGAAAGACAGGAAAGAAACTTATACAGTCACTTGTTTCTTCTGTTTTCCTACAAGCTGTGGAAACATGGACATTGAAGGCAAATGATAAAAGAAGAATCGACGCCTTTGAGATGTGGGTCTAGCAAAGGATGCTGAGGATACCCTGGACAGTGCAAAGAACCAGCATTTCAATCGTCAACGAAATACAGGAGCCAGTCAGGCAAGTGTTTTATGCGAGAAACGCATTTTAGGATGTTTTGGACAGGTGACCAGAAGAGAAGGTGGAAATCTCAAAGAAGACATTCTCTTTGGTAAGATCCCTGGTAAAAGAGAGAGAGGAAAACCTCCGATCAGATGTCTGACACGATTAAAGCGCGAATGGTCTCTCTGGTAAGAACTATTTCACAGGCATAGGACTGTGATAGATGGCCATCTCTTTTAAGTGCAACACGGTCGTAAGCAACTGAGACCTATTAATGATGATGAAATGATTTTATTCTTCGAAAACGAAAATAAATAAACATCTGACATCATCAAAATTGTGGTTTCATTGAAAATATAACATAGAAAATCCGGTTAAAAAGTCACAATTTTCCCCTAAGAATGTCTGAATACAACTTGATAAGTGCGGACAGAGGAGGAGGCTCCAAGAGACCATTTATAAGTGAATGAGATTTAGTCTTTTTTTTTCCACAAATTTACGGCAAACTGTGTAGGCAATTCTATCAACGAGTACCGAAGTTCAAAGATTGTATTTACGGCAAACTAAATAGGCAATTGCATTAACATCCACTATTGGTAATTAGTAGGACGTTTCAGTTCATCATTTTTTTCTTCAAAGTTTTGGAAGAGGGGTGGAGGTAGTGAAAAAAATTTGCGAAATAACGTCAAACAAACGTGATAAAAATTTGGGGTCTCCAACTCGATCCTAACTCTCTCCCTCCCCTTCCCCATGGTTCAAAATTTTAAAATCAACACAAAAAATTATTTTTTGGTATTAGCATGTCACGGTAGGCCACATAAGACTGAAAAAAGTTTTGCCGATGTCCTTTTGTTCTTGAGGAGTTCTAAAAACATTTTTTTAAATGTGAAAAATAATGTATTTTGAATTTTTCCAACAAAAATACGAAATCTCATAATTCCTGATAGTGTAACATACGAAAGTATTTTTTTTATACTTAACCCCCCCCCTCCCATTCGAATAATACGATTTTAATCCATTACCAAACATAATTCTGTACCCGCTGAAAAGCAAAACAAGTTGCAATTGCAAATAATTTTATTTTTGTTCAAAAAAATCTAAAAAAAAAAAGGATTTCAACGAAAAAATTAGTTCGAGTAACGAATCACCCGTTTGCTTTTGGATATATTTTCCTCAAAGCTTTTGTAAATACCAAACAATGGTTTCACAGATGAAAAAATATCGTAAATGGTTAACAGTCGCGGGGAACTGATTCTAATACCTATAAAAATAGAATAATCAGCAGGTACTAAGTATATTGATGGGTTTCAAAAGAACATAATTTCCAGTTCAATGATTTTGCCTGCATTCAAAAGTTAAAATCGTCGAACGGTTGCTTTTTGCCTTTAAAAAAAAATGATTTCCTTTCTCGTTTTTTAATATAGATAACTTTAATCAACGCTTCACTTAGTAATCATAAAAGGTGTAGGAGAATCATTTTACTCGATGAGGTTTTCACGACAGTAAATATTGACTAAGTAATTATGTATTGCTTGGCCAAAAGGTATCACTTTGAATCTACCATAGCAAAACAGGTCCCCGAAAATTTGGAGAATTGATTATGCCATTTCTCAACAGTAAATTAAATTTCAAATAAGTTGCATAAAATAGACCTTTAGAAGATTCGAGAACGAAAAAAAAAAAAAAACTGTACACAGCACTATATTCCTGTCCTCTAACATCTTCTCCCCACTCTTATACTCTTATACTTTTTATCATCGAATACAAATTGATTTATAAAACCATCCTCTTCAACATTCATTCGTACAGCAAAAATAATCCCAATCGAAAAAATACTATCAAATTCCTAATAATTACAACGCCAGTTTCTTGATAAACCATTCCAACGTAGAAAAACAGAAAAAAAGAAAAAACCTACGAAATCTCGCAATTACGTTAAGTATTACGAGATCACAGCTGCGACGACCATCTTATTCTTCAAATCCCCGATAACCTTTGCTTTACAACGTGATTCCGCAATAATGAATACCGAACACAGAGAATAAAAAATTCTCCGAGCATCTCATCTTTCCTTCCAGCAGCAGCATCACGTAATAACATCTTTCATTAATTTTATAACAAATAAAAAAAAAAAAAAAGAAGAAAGAAAAATCAACGCTGCAAATGCATAAAACTCGCGGTTGGCTTTTTTAAAGCTTTGATTTTTCATCTCTTTCTCTTTCTGTCTGTCTGTCTTTGTTTTTTTTTTCAACTTTTTACTACACAATATAGTATATACCTATAAGGCTTGTAGAGCTAGAATTTACGCGGTAAGCTCTTTTTTAATATGCACAAATTTCTTTTAAATTCAACGTAATCGTCGCAACGTACGTATACGTAAAAAGCATCGTGGAAAATTAATTTTTATCGTTCGATACGGCTTCTCTTGTTAAAACTTTTTCCACGTTGAAAGAAAGAAAAAGAATTATAGTCGTATTCGTCGAGTAGTATTATAAGTAAAGTATGTAGGTAGGCAGGTAGACAGATAGGTTTGTGGGGAGAGTGAAAAGAATGAAGAGAGAGAAAGTTGGCAAAAAAAAGCCAAGCGAAGCCTTTCGAAAAAAAGAAAAAATGAAAAAAGAAAGACAGAACGAAAGAAGAAGTAAGCGCCATTATATTAATTATTTTGATTAGTATCAATTTCTTTTATTTTTCTTTTCTTTGCTTCTTTATTCTACTTTTTCCTCTCTTTTTCACAACATCGCCATCACCACCACCACCACCACTGCTGTTTGAGCGAAAGTATTGATGAAAATTAAAAGGACATTTCATAGATTTATTCTATTGTCATTTTATTGATTGGTCGTTAACGAGAAGACATCGCCTTTTAAAAAATTCAATTCCCAAAGAAAAATAACTAAAGTTTTTAAAAACTTACTGTCGAAAAGAGCTTGAAAGGTTCGAGTTTTTTTTTCCTTCTTCCAAGCTTGCTTTCTTTTCTCTACCCCCCTCTCTCGCTGTCTCTCACTCTCTCTCTCTCTCTCTCTCGCTCGTATTTCTATAATTTCTTTTATTTTTTTCTAGTCGTCGAGCTCGAAAAACGTTGAAGCACTAAAAGAGATTTGTCTTTCGTAATGCTGACTATATCCGCCACCGTACCGTACCGTGCTGTGCCCGTCGCGTCGCCCGGTATGTACGCATAGTACGTATACACGACGATCGAAGCACCCAGAAACATATTATATTATGTAGCATACGAGGTTAAATCTTCCAACCAACGTTCGTACTACCGCAAGAAAAAAAAAAAAAAAGAACCTAACCGTACCCGATATTGTACCCTTTTTGAAAAACCTCGAGAAAAAAGCAAGAGTAAAAAGGATGGATGGTATTTTGGTTACGAAACTCGCGCGATTCCGAATACCGAATCATTTTTCAAATATTTTGCTAACTGGACTTTTATATAAGTAAATGGAAAATTACTATTCTTTTAGGAGAGAAAATACTGCTGCGACGAAGGCAAAAAAAAAAGGCTACTTTGGTGGACCATATTGATGCTATAAATTTTATCTCCTTTTTTTTTCCACTCGCAATATCATTTTTCAAATAACCTTTACTGCATATACATATACATATATAGAAAGGTATTCCTTTACACGATTATTTCGCCATAAAAAGCTTCTCGATATGGGATTTTTTCCCCCTACTTGTCCTTCATACTTTTTGATGCTTCGTTATACGTAGCACAGACTGTAGGCCTATTCCACGTCAAAACGACTCAAAAAATGGCTCGTGTCTTTCAATTTCGATCAAATTTTTTTGACAGTTCCTCTCGCTAGTATGGTGAAAAAAAAATTATCGTTACTTCGGCATTAATCTTAAAATGAGATGGTGAGTGGCCCTGGCTAGTTTCGAACAATCGAGATTTTTTAGTGAAACAGCTCAAATTCCAAGGCTGTTTACGCAGTTTTTTAGGTAATTAAAAGGAGATTTGAAATTCACAGTAAAAATTTTGCAAGCTCGAGGTTGAACTTTTGAAATGAAAGCTCAGCTTTTCGCGATGAGCGTAAAACTAAAAAACAACAATTTAAAAACCTGAAAAAATCATTTTTAAAACATCTTTTCATATTTGTTTTGACCAATTGGTTTTCAATATGAGATCTCAACATCCCTGGAAGGCACAAGGGTACCCAATTTTGGTTCAAATTCAAAAAAATGGAAAAAGTTGAATGATATATCAATGCCTATACCAATTCGAGAACGTCGAGCTAGATTATCGGATAATTTGTGTGATATTACCACTCTAAACAACCCCACCAGTTACCTGAATATGATCGGAATTTTAAATTAAAAAAATGAATTGACACAGCAATTGTTACCAATTTCAGGTCTCAGGGCTTGGAAATTCATTTATTTACAGGTTTTGTTTCCTGAACGACGCTTGTAGCCACCATAAAAATAGAAGAGTATTGAAAATTGATTAAAACGAACTGATTCCATCAACTTACTGCCATAATCCAACTTCTCCGTACCCACATCTTTTAAGATTTATGTAACATGAAGGTCAGTTTGCAGCACGAGAGAATTAGATCACGAAAGTAAATTGATATTCGATCTCAGAAATGTCGAATTAGTAAGAATCGATATGCTGCACGCTGCTTTAATCATTTTTCAATGTTCTTCGATTTTGTGTACGGTGTCTAGGAGATCACTCAGGACGCAGATCCAAAAATTGAGTGAATTTTCGTACTCAATAACCTTGTCTTAGCAACAATCGATAGGTCAATTCATTGTTAAATTTTTTTTCAATTTTGAACATAATATGAAGTATGGTGGGAGCGTTAGGGGGGAGGGGGTGTAATGTGAAGAAAAAATGAAGAAAACCGACCAAAAATGCACATTTTTGTAGCTGTGAGAAAGTGGAATGAGACTGGAAAGTCGAAACACCCAAAAAAGCATATTTGGGGTGGCGTTGAGTGGGGATTAAACTCAAAAAAAAGAAAATTGACCAAAAATCTACATTTTCGAGGCTGTGAGAGGGTAAAATGAGGCTGGAAAGTGGAGACACCCCCCCCGCCGCCGCCATAAGGCACATCTAGGGCTTATACTGAATGTACGTACCAGATTTCAACTTCCTAACTGAATTTGGAGGGGAGTTATGCGAGGAACAAACTGAAAACGTCAGAAAAATCGACCTTAAAAACATATTTTCGGAGCTCTGAGGGGGTGTAATGAGGCTGAAAAGTCGGGACCAGCAAAAGGCACATCTAGGGCCTCTACTCATAGCACATACCAATTTTCAACTTCCTAGTTGAATTTGGTGGAGAAATAGGGAAGGAACAGCTCTTTTTCGAGGTCAAAAAGAGGGAAAACTCCCAATCCCCCCCCCCCTCCATCGACTTATGAGGTTAATTTTTAGGTATGTTATTACAACTTTTGATTCTTCATCAATTGGCTTAAAAAGGGTAAATTTTTGCATTTTTGAGCCCTCAGCACCCCGTCCTCCAAATTAGGGCATGACTGAATTTTGATCTTAGTTCGCCCCCCCACTCATTTATATCTAATTCGTTACCAAACTGAGCCGATTGACCGAATTGGGGCGAGACTTTTAATAGCCCGGGTTTCTTGGAACAATATGCCATAGAAAATCAGAGTAATAACTTGTAAAGTTGGTTCGTTCAAGTTTACCGAAATTTAGTCGTTAATTAATTTTTGAATCTTAAAAGAAGGCAAAGGGAATGAAATATTTTTTGTTTCGAAATTTGTAACTATATTTCTAAAATATTAATCCTCTCGCTTCACCCTTGTAAGTTTCTATTTGTTTGCATTCTGCTCTTTGCCTCCATCCCCTTTTTTAAACAAAGTAATATTTGTTCTGCGCAGGTCAGTTTTTCGTGCTGATCTAATTTTCGAATACATTCTTTCCAATATTTAATGGATTAAAAAATGAATAGGAATTGAATTTCGATTATCCTAAATTTACTCGAAGTGATAAAAAATTCAATACTGACTTATGCAGTTTTTTTGGAACCCCTGTTTTGTCATATTTTTGAGGGAAATTTTATTGGTTACCATTTTACAATCGCGTTAAAAATTGAAGCCTTTTCAACGTATCTGTGAATTTTTTATTTTGTTTTGGATTTTTTTTCTCGTAATTTAAAGGTTGAATTCAGTTGAACATGGTTTTTATTTGTGGGTAAAGTTTTTCAAATTAGTGAATATGATGAAAAAATTTTCTTTCAATGATTTTAAGTTTTACTTATTTCGTGAGTAAGTATCGGTTTCATTTTAATCTAATTTTAACAATTTTTTGAAAATCTGAACAGTCAATCTACATCAATTGGGGTGGAAGGGTTGGGGGTGGGAAAAATACGCTTCGCTTTAATTATTTTTATCTCTCTGAAGAACGTGTATTTTTCATTTTGAATTTATTGTTTTGAAACCTGGAAAGATATTTTTTTAATTTCTTGTAATAATTTTAGTATTAATTTTGTGTTTGAAATTCGTAGAATCAATAAATGTTTCGACAATTATTTCTCAACAGGCGAAAGAAAATATCCCTCATTTATTTCTGTCATCTCATTTATAGATTTACATTTCGAGACTATTGTGTCGTGGAGAAAGTTACCCTTCTCCGTCGAACGACTAAATTGTTAGTAATAAAACATGAACTGTTGTTAGAAGACAAATAATCTTATCGATAGCTGCTACTTTTATTCACCCTCATATTATAGCTTTATCTTTGTTGAAGAAAAAAAAACAAAAAAGATAGCCCATAGATGCGTGAAGTTAATGATAAGGCCGTGTTTATTTTATTTGACGTCGACTAATACCTTTATCGTTTCTTGTTTTGTTCATAGATCGACCAGTCGCACGATTGTTTATCCGAGCACAATTATTTTTCTCCGACCAAGGTATCCAAACAACAAGCACGAGTAACGACTGATCCTCGAACACCAGTTGGTACCAACGAGCACCCGGCCACATCTGCTTCTATTGCTGTTGCTACGCAAGACTACGTCGTCGAAACCGAAGTATCCAGTTCATCGAGTGATACGTCGTCAGATTTGAAAATTCCTCGGGTAGTTTTATCGCCTTGCTCAGTGCCAACGTTGTCGGCTCCGTCCAGTGTTAAACTCGTTGCCACCAAAACGATTCGGAAAAAATCTAAGAAACCAACACTGCCAAAAAATAAATCATCCAAGTGTGCGATGCTACTAAAGACTGATCCTACGTATAAGCCTAGTATAAAAAAGCCATCTATTGCGAAGAAAGCTCAATGTGTAGAAAAAATCGAACTCTACAATGCTGCCAAATCGGCCGCCAAACTACCTCGAATACCGATTAAGTCATCCGCAACTGTTTGCGGACAAGCTAAATCTATCAACAGTCAGACGAATGTGGCCAAACCTGTGATACCGCCGATCGGCAATACTTCGATAGGATCTCGAATGCCGTCGGTTACTCGCTGTAACGGCGAACTCGAAAGATCTCGTAGCAATTACCACGTACAACAACCTGCGGTTGAAATTAAGGCTGTAGCTAATGAAAATCCACCCACTCCTCTCGCTAGTCCTACCAGAGACGATTGGGCGGATAACGACAATTCTCCTAGTCAAGATTCTCGTCAACCTGAAACTCTAAACAGTAACGTTGACCAAATTGTCGATTCGATTCAGCCACCTGTTGAAGCCGTCGTGCCCAAAGTAGAGAAGAAAAAAATCTCCGTCAAAGAATACCTGCAAAAACGTCTAACCAAATCCGGTACCGAATCGGAAAACAGTTCGTGTTCGTTCGAGTCTATTTCATCGACGCCGATTCCAAACGTCGAAGAAATTTTAAAAACAATCGTTAAACGCGAACCTCCTCCGATTGAAGAAATACTCAAAAACATCATAAAACCGGTACCAACTCAAGCCGACGTTGCATCAAAACCTGCCATTAAAACGGAACCAACTCGTTACATCGGTAATCGTACATCAAAAATTGTCAAATCGGAACCAACTCGAGTTAACAATGCTGTATCGAAATTAGTCGTCAAATCTGAACCACCATCGATCGACAAATTGACGCCGAAAATCGCCATCAAATCCGAACCAGTACGTAAGAATAGCACTGATGTAAAGCCTGTGATAAAGAAAGAGCCTGCCGAAATTAAAAAAGAACCAGTTCAGCAACACGATTCACACGCCAACAAAACTAATGATTCGAAATCGTCCAAAGAACCAGAAAGCAACGCACCTGCGTTGAAATTAATCAAAGTCGCTATTCCTGAGAAAACTCCATCGGTGCGCTCGTATTCTTTATCACCGAACGAAATATCTCAATCATGCGATTCGTACGATCAATGTAGCTCTTCCGGCGTTTCGAGTTATCAGAATTCTTCGGTGTCCAGTATGTGCGGGTCACCGTTTACTATCCACGATGATAAATCTAGCGATACCAAATATTCTGATAGCGGTGAGTGTTTTTAAAAAAAAAACGTGCGTTTTTATTCGATACGTACGAGTATTTTTTTTCCCCCCAACATTATGTTATTATAATACATTTTATTTTTGTTCATACAGAACGAATATCTGCCAGCAAAAAGAAGCCGAAAAGTGGGAAAAATGTGCCCGAAATACCGTTCGCTGTAAATAAAGAATTACTTCGTAAAGATGATCGTAGTTCGAGAAAACATAAGCATAGAAGAGACAGACGTCGTAGTAGGAGTAATTCGATTAATCGTAAACGTCAATTTTCCGATAGCTGTTGCGATGATGATTCAGACAATAGGTAAAAACTTCATCTTATTTTGAAAGAAGTAGATAAGATAATGGTATAATTAGTTGTAAGTACTTGAATTTTGTACTACCGTGTGAACGTCCTTTTATTCGTGTCTGGAATTCTTCTATCGCTTATTACCTCGTCTCACCCCACACACATTTTTATTTTCGATTTTTTGTAATCTGAAAAATTGCGTATAATGAATTAATATGCATTATTTTGGAGTATTTTTATCTATTTTTAGTAAAAATGTGTATTAAAAAAATATTTAAAAAATTTTGAAATTGCGTACAATGAATTAATATGCCTTATTTTGGAATATTTTCATTTATTTCTTTATCTATTTTTAGTAAAAACGTGTATTAAAAAAATATTTAAAAATTTTGATAAAATAGGATATTTAAAAAAATTTTCAAATTTTTTCTCTTTTCGTGTTTGAACCTATAAAAAAAATTGAAAACAAACAGTAAGTCATAAATCGTTGTAAATCCGTCATTTTTTTGTTTTAAAATTTCTGCTTAAATTGTCTATTTGAAAAAAAAACTTGTGAAATGAAAAATTGTCCTGCAAACTATTTCGTTAGGTGATTTTTTTAGCCGGATTTTCTATATCATACTATCAACGAAAACGAGCCTATTACGGTCTCTCTATCTGCAGAGGATGGAGGGAGAATATCAATATAATTTGTTTTGGGGCTCCTAGAAGACCATTAATACCATTTTTGACCGTGTCCGATATATATTCCCTTTACCCCCTCCACCAAAAAAATTATTTGCCCAGTTTAATAGGGACCAAAATCGGTCAAAGGCTATAGCAGGGTAAGGAGGACGATTTACCGTTGGGTCTCAGAATACCAATTTTGCGAAGAGACTATTCAAGTAGGGGCAGTAAAGAATACAATTCGGAAAGATTTTTACATTACGAATTTTTGACCAATTTTTTCAAAAACTTGGTTTGAAAGCGAAAGAAAGTACCTAGGAATAGTGTTGTGGAATTTTTTGAGATAGATTTTTTTCGCCTTTAGTATGGCCTTGAAATGAGCTTTGAAAACCTTGAAGAGGCTTGTAGACTAAACCATTTTAGAGCTGGAAACTCGAAAAGATTTTCTCTGGTTATTAGGAGTATTTTACACCTCCTATATTTTTTTCAAATTTTTTGATGCGCTGATTACCTCGATAGTCTTCAAAAATAGGAATTATTTAGTCGGTAATTTGATATTCCGAACGAAACAAAAATGGTTTTTGAGGGCTGTTGTTAGAGGAAGCCATCAATCCAGAAAATTTGAAAAAAAGTATGGTTGGTGTAAAATACACCTAATAACCCGAGCAAATTTTTTCAAGATTCCAGCTCTAAAATGGCGGGGACCTACAAGCCACCTCAAAATGTTTAAAGCCCATTTCAAAGTCGTACAAAGGGTTGGAAAAATCTCAAAAAATTTCACAACACTCCTAGATAGATACCTTCACTTTCATACCAAGTTTTAAAAAAATCGGTCAACAATTCGATGATAAGATAGAATTGATGTAAAAATCAACCCCCCCCCCCCCCGAAGACGAGATAAAAAATCGCAAATACGCTTAAAAGATAGAATTGATGTAAAAATCACCCCCCCCCCCCCACGAAGACGAGATAAAAAATCGCAAATACGCTTAAAAATCATCTATTACCAGTATTTTAATGGCCACAGAAAAAATTTGAATTCTGAGACCCAAGGGCAAATCGTCCTCGTTATACAATTGTAGCCTTTCAGAAATACGCTTAGATTGGTGACCGCTTTGATATTTTCAAGTGGGGAGGACGTTGGGCCAAAATTAAGTTATTTCCAAATTTGAGGGAGGAAGCTGAGAGGCTAAAATGACAAAAACATTTTCCCTTTTGAACCGATCGGTAGAAAATTAAAAGTTGTACAACATATCCAAGAACCAGCCCCTTAGAGGTCAATTAAGAGACAGATAAGGAGGATTTCCCCTTTTTGTCTTTGAAAAGAGGCTGTACCATCCCTATCTCCCCTTCGAATGAAGGTAGAGGATTGAAGTTTGGCATGTACATTTAGTAAAGGCTCTTGATGTGGGAGGGGGGGTGTTAGACTTTGTAGTCCGATTGCACTCTTTCACAACCCTGAACAGTAGTTATTTAGTCGGATTTTCAACCCCCCCCCCCACCCTCCCCCTAGAAATTAAA
>FIZR01023638.1:24892-59446 GCA_900060175.1 Ferrisia virgata | reverse complement strand
TTTTTCCCCCCCCCCCCCCCCCCAACAAAAAACATCACCAACGGTTCTTTTCTAACCTGATTTTCTATATCTTTGTCAATCAAAACCAGGATATAATGATCTGTCGACTTTGAGGCGGGTGATGGAGGAGAGGTATAAATAAAATCTGTTTTTGGGTCCTTGCACACCATTTTTGACATTCGTGAATTTTTTTTTTTATTTTCTGTAATTTTTTTATGGTTTTTATTAATTAATTTTTTTTTTGGTATTTGTATTTCATTTTTTTTTCAAATTATTCATTTTTTTCTTTTTTTAATTTTTCATTTTTTTTTCATTTTTTTAATTTTTTTTTTCGACTTTAGATCATTTACTCTACTCCATACTGACCAAAATCGCTTCAATCTCGTTAATAGGCTCAGTTTGGCGACAGATTACATACATATCAGTGAGGATGGCCTTGGGTCAAAATTTAGTCGTATCCAAATTTGGGGGAGGGGGTACTGAGGGGCAAAAATAGGCCCTTATTTCCATATCTCCACTCCAAATTGAGCTAAGAAGTTGAAATTTCGTATGTAGACTAAGTAAAGACCATTGATGTGCATTTGGGGGAAGAGGGTCGAATTTTCAGCCTCATTATTTCCCCCCCCCCTCCCCAGTCCCAAAATGTGGTTGTCCCTCGCACAACTCTTCTCTAATTTGAGGTAGGAAGTTGAAAATTGGTATGTAAGTTGAGGATAGGTTCTAAATGTGTTTTTTTGGCGATTTTATTTTATTTTATGAATGTACAACTCACATAATTTTTTTTTACCTCGAAAAATCAGACTCCCAAAGCTACGCACTGTGATGCTTTTTTCTTTGTTTTTTTGAAAATTTTTCAAAACCATTTCCTCTCGTTTAAAAACAAATACTAAAATGTAATTCCATCCAGATCTGCCTCTAGTGACAACAGTTTTTATATTAGGGATGAGGGGGGGGGGTCGATTAAATATCAACTTCTATTCAATCTACTTTTTTGTCTCATTTGTTTTTAAAAACCTCTTCGCAGCTGCTTAAACGTTGATAAATTCTCTGGAAAAGGTCATTAATATCGTATAGATTTTATTTTCTATGACGCAACGCTTGAAAATAGTTTCCTCGCTGCTGGTCTTTCCCTATCAAACCCTATGTTAATTTTTTCCTCTTTACTGTTGATTTAAAAATTTTCTCATTTAGCTGTTCTTCGAATTTAAAAAAATTTTCCCTCGGTTATCGATAAACGTTATTCGTGCATTAATCATCGACGACGTTAATAGCCGTACATTTATTCTTTATCATTATCTAAGAATATTTCTCGACTAAGAAAGCATTAATTTTCGTCGAATTCCAATTAATTCAATTTATATTGTACTTTTTTCAGTATTTTTTCGGATAAAAAACGTTCACGAAGAAGATATGCCTCGGGTTCGTCCTCATCGTCGGATAGATCACATCACCACAGATCTCATAATTTGGATTGTTCCATTCCGCCTCGATCGTATCGTGGTGAATTTTACGATTGGAAGTACTCGAAACGTGATATTATACCCGAACCGTATTATTATCGCAATTACAACGAAATGCCAAACATGTATTATGCGGCACCACCTCTCAACACGTGGCATCCGGATTTCGGATCGTTTTACCCTCCTTATGCTCCTAACGTGGAAGTTCCTTACTATTACCACGGGTAATTTGAACACATACAAATATCTCGATAAAAGTCGAGTTCGTAGTACACGCTTATCGACGGAGTAAGCTAATACGACTCGTTTATATTGTATCCGTAGCCCTCACGAGCCTATTTCAATGGATACGAGTGATATTGAAATCGAAAGGCGGGCCTTATTTGTCGGTAACATAGAGGATAACCTTACCGAAGAGCAATTAGTTAGAAGGTTTAGAAAATTCGGTGACATCAAACACGTCAAGATACATTTTCGTGAGAACCAGTAAGTGTTTAAGAAGACGACATTACCTCGTAATTTGCTTGCGATGACAGAAGAAAAAATTAACTATTGTAAATGTTTTTTTTCTTTGTTTAACAGAAATAATTTCGGTTTTGTGTACTATACCGAGGAACGTTATGTCCATCGAGCGATCAAACACGGAAACGATGATCCTGATTTACCTCATTATAAATTAGGCTTTGGTATACGCAAGGAACGTAGCGCAGGTAATTATTAATTGTATTTAAAAAAAAAAAAAATTAAATTTATTTGGTATATTAACAAAGGTTATGTACAAAGTTATCAAAATTTAGAGTATGTCCCGTTTTATCTTTAATCAGCTAGTTATCGTAATTGTTTACATTTTCGATGAACCTTTTTTATTATCTTGACACGTGCGTAATACTTGTGATTTATTTTTCTCAGCCGATCGACGTGCCGTCGTATACGAGAAAGTAACAGCTCCGGTGCAGAATTTTTCAACTCAACATCAAGCGGATCCATTTAATTTAAAACTCGAACAGTTGAAGAATGATTTGAAGAAGAAAAACTTAAAACGATAGATATAAATAATTTCGCCATTATTACGTTTATTTTAAGCGATTTCCGAAGGCTGATTTTATTATTTACAATAAAAGTGTTTTTTTTTGTATTTTTATACGCATTGTGTCGTTTGTTTTCTTTATTGGTTGTTATTCTGGAACTGTTATGTCTTCAGGAACTATACGAGCTACTTTACGTAATTCTTTGTTGTGTGTTTTCGGACATTGCATTTCGGTCCAACTAATCGGTATCATTGGAATACCTGTGACGAAAAAACGTTATTTAAAATTGAGTATTTGGTTTTAGCTATGCCAGTCCAAAAAAAAGGTTAATTTATGTTCAAAGCGTTCAGGATAATTTAGTTGTTGAAAAATATCGTGCAAAATACCAAACCTGATTCGCTATAAGCAATAACAACGCCAAGTTCGTTTTCAGCCGTTGATAAATGATACGAATGTATTTCTGTCATTGGTAACTAAAAGTGAACAAATTACGAAATTAAAATGCTTCGTTTCGAGACTCGAATAATGTTGGAATTGTGAAATAAGTCCAAAAGTGTACCACTCGTGCTAAAATAATATCACCAGGACGGAAACATTTGTACATATCAATATGATCTTTTTCAGTAGCTCTGATATCTTCTTTTCTTAAAATAGCTCGATAAGGTCTACTCAACACTGTATCTCCAATACATTTAATTAAACATCTACAAAACCTTTGGGTTAAAACCATAACCTAAGGGGAAAAAAAATACAAATTTGATTAATACGGGTAAAAAATAATAGAAAATGA
The DNA here is from genome assembly GCA_900060175.1 of Ferrisia virgata. Taxonomy (NCBI): domain Eukaryota; kingdom Metazoa; phylum Arthropoda; class Insecta; order Hemiptera; family Pseudococcidae; genus Ferrisia; species Ferrisia virgata. The sequence continues at coordinate 56,168 of FIZR01023638.1, read as the reverse complement.
ATCAAAAGCATACCTTGGCAGTAACGATATCTCCTGGAGCTGGAACTACACTTTGTTCATTGATACCGTGAACTTCGATTATTTTACTCTACAATGCAAAAAAAAAAAAAAAACTCGAGGTGAAGTTGAACATGGTAAAATAATGCATTATACATTGCGAGTAAGTAGTACATCACTATCTGAGGAAGTTTTCACGATTTTCACAGTGCCGACAATGGACGAATGAATGTATCCGTGATGCTCGTAAGTACCATTACCGCTGACATGATCTTTATCCATAAGACATAATCGCTGGCCTAATTGAAATCAAAAAAATAGCTGCAGATGAACGAAAAAGAATGTTTTTTAATATTCAAAATAATTACCAGGTACACAGATAAGCGGTTTATCTTGATCGGTTGTTTGAGATGCGCTCATCATGTAAATGCTGTTGAAAATCACTCAAATAATGTACTTTTTCTAACTCTTCTAGTAAAGTATAAACAATAAACTTAAAAAATTATGAAAAATATCAAACAAGTCGCCGAATTTTGATAAGAATGTCATTCCATGTGCCTTTTTTTTACTGGTAACTAAAGCGAACCTAGTGAGTAATTCAATAAATAACTCGCTAGGTTCGCTGTAGTCGATTAAAAAAAAGACTGATTTTTTAATCAAATGCGAACGAATGCACGATCAAGAGTTGACATTCTGGGCGCAGAATAATTATTATGCATTTTTGTGCAGGGCGCATAATGCATAATGAATGCAAAATACACAGAATGATAAATAATACGAAATTATTAGCTAAGATTTGTAAATCTTAAATTTCTTAGTTAGGCATATTTATTTCTTTTCTTGAATCATCAAACTTCAATTTCATTCTTTTTTCATTTTTTTTTTTAAGTGATTAAATCAGTGATGCGAACAGAATTCGGAAGTAGGAAGTGAAACCCTAGGAAATTAATAATTTTAGAGGGAGGAATATAAAGTCGGAAATCTTTTATAAAAATTTGAAAAAAGAATTAGCAATCAGAACCTGAAATTTCAAGATTTGTGGTATTTTTGGAAGTAAGAATTTCAAAAAATAAAAAAAATTTATCGAATTCCGGATTTCATTCCAGCTTTTGTTTTTTTTAAATGTAACGATAAAAATTCGATATATTCATCAAAAGAACTAGAAAATAAGCAAAATATGGTACATTTTTTTTATTCATTATATTTGATACTACGTGTTGTATTCGTATTTTTACTTACCAAAAAAAATCAAAAACGAAACAAATTTGGTTCGTTTTTACTCATCACCATTTTAATAATTGAAAGGTTGCTTTAAAAAACAAGCATAGTCCAAAATTACAGAATTTTTTTTATTTCAATTTTTTTTTTTTTTTGTAAATTTTACGAGAAAAAAGAAAACGTTTACAATTTCGCGATCAAATTTGGTTATTATCCATTTTTTTACATTTTAAAAACCACGAATTTGAACATTTTTCTGTAAAAAAACAACCGTAGTCCATGTGTAGGGGTTTCTTGAATGTTGGGAAAAAATATGGCGACTGATAATAACATGTGTGTGAGTTTTGAAACAAATCATTTTTCGTTTTTATTATAATGCAAGTGATAAAGAAATTACGATAATTTCAAATTTCATTCAGTTTTATTTTATCACTAAGTAGCACCCCTTTTGTTTAAAAAACACAAAAATTGTCCATAGAATGATTGTTGTTTTCTGTAAAAAAACAACCATAATCCAGTGCATTACTTTTTCAAATCTGATTTTTGCAATCGCTTAAAGAAATTAAGAGATAATTTTGAAAGTGATTAGTACCCACTGAGAATAATTTTTGACCCTTTATCAAACATAAAAACGATATTCTCCATATCAGTTTTTGTTGGGGGGGGGGGGGGGGGTTAAAAATGCTAAAAAAGAATTTGATTTATTTCCACGATAAAATTCCAGGAGTGAAAGAAATTAAGAGTGAAACAAATATAACCGATGGAATTGGAATTAAGAAGTCGAAAAAATTTTTCTGATCTGTTCGCATTACTGGATTAAATGAGATAACAAAATAATTTGAGAAAAATTCAATAAATCGTTGAATCGACAGTATTCCACCTTAATTACGAAAATTTACTGTTCATTCTACGTATTGTACGTGTTCTGCATTCATTCTGCATAGAATAGACGCTCATTCTGCGCGAACCATTCATTCTGCGTACAGAATAGAAAATATTCTGCAGCTTTTATTCTGCTTTACAACCCTGTGTATGATCTTGTTTTAATTTTTATCTCTTTTTACTTTATTTCTTTTTCAATTTTTCATTTAATTACCACGAATCACTAACTGTACAGTTTCGCAACAATAAAAAATAATAAAATTTATAAACTTTTAATTCAAAAATTGATATTCAAAAAAATCTTATTCACAATGAAATTAGAATCATACAAACAATAATAATTACAATAAAACTGATTAGACAAAAACTTGAAGGTAACGAGGAACTAATTTTTTAATTATTTTAACAGTCTATAATTCGTTTACTTGAACAAAAATGGAAACATTAATTACAACCATCCAACTGTAACATGTAACGTTGAAATAATATTATTTGAAAACGATCAAAGGATTAAAAACAAAATTCAACAAATATTTGACAAAATTATAAAAGTACGAATCCGTAATGGCAATTTGATCGGATTTTTCGGTTAGTTCAGTATCTAAACACGATATACAAGCTATATTACTAAGTTCGATTTGAGGATAGGTAGAATTAATGATGCCGTTTTCATTTGACGTTAATTTTCCACTAAACATAATATCATCCTCGGCATTCAGCTTGCGAGTAAAATTGTAAAATGTGTGACTAGCTATGAGTGTTGCTGGAAGGATATTCTCATCGTTAACGTTAATTTCTATATTGACTTCGAATTCGTAACTGAAATTTTTACAATGGTTGTTAAAAATCATACACTAGAAATCCTTTTAAAAATAACAAAGGATTCAAAATATCACGTACTTGTTCCAATTACCCAGATGGCACGATGATGATAAAGTTTTACAAAACGATAATCGAAATGATTCGCCACATAGCGGATATTCAGTACCGAACCAGCAGTTGAAATATTTTGATATGAACTAAATTAAATCCGATAGAAATGAGAATTATTTTTAAAGTTGATAAAACACTGAGTTGGTATAAATTAGCGTAACATACCGATGGTAACCTATTACTAAACGAAGCTATAGGATTGTGGATTTTCCTTATCCTAGTCCTTTTGACTTTTCCTTTCCAATGCACTGGTAACCCAGACAGTTGGGAACATGTAAGTTGAGTTTCAATCCTCCCAATATCAGTATATATTGTTTGAAACGAACTGCAATATGAAGTGAATTCCGTAACATCTACGTATGAAGTTTCGCCCGTTATGGCTTCATGATACTTTGAAATTAAATTAATATTATTCTTCTGTAAGAAATATATCATCCCGATGACTGATAAAATGACCTAAAAAAAATGAAAAAAAGACCGGTATTCACACTGTATCATTTACTACTGAAATAAAACGAAAATACGCTTGATCGGACATACTTGTAATGCTGTGAAGAATTTGGTGATTTTGCCAGTAATTCTTCGTTTTAATGTCAATATTGGTATAGTCAATACTGCAATTATAGTCGCACCCATTGTCCATATTTCTTTGTTATTGATAACGTATTCGTAGACTGTGTACAGAGGTAATAAAATAGCAGTGAGGGCTGTTAATGGCAAGAAGAACACCACCCCTACTAATGCTAAGGCTGGTCTGATTAAGGAATACCAAGTTGCATCTGGAATTTATTTGAGTTCATAAAACAGCCATCACGAATATTTTCATTTAATAAAATTTTTACTAAACAAATACCTTCAGCATAGATTAGCGTCAACTGCCACCAAGATAATGTGACACAATGCGGAATAAAATCTGTATATATTCCTCGCCAATTATGTCGAGCAGCCATTTTCAACAACACAGCCGGTATAATTAGATAGAATAGGGCGCGAAAGTTTAAGCAGAACTCTACTCCATTTCCTTAAAAAAAAAAAAAAAAAACGATAACAAATTAATTAATGAGTTAATACGATTAGTTCTAAACTCGTTTTTAAAAAACACATTCATACCAACAACATAAGAAGCGAAAGTTGGAATTTGTAAATCCAAGAATCTCCAACCGACTCCAACTACCGAATCAGTTTCGTAAGGATATTTGGCTAAGATATGTAACATAAACGAAAATAACCCAATATAATCGATACTTTTATGACCGCCAATATATCTGGATTTGGTAAACTGTCAACATACACAAGTAAAAATAGTAATAAAACAAGAATAACATTGCGATTGATAACAAATTCTAGTGAACTTACGGTGAAAGAAAACAACGTTAAAATTGTGAATAGGAACGATGTGAATGTAACCTCGGCTTGAAAATACGACTGAACTGAGGTAAACGATTGTACGAATAGATTGACTAGAAGAAATACGAAGTAAAAACCATACGCCGATATTCCATTACGACAATGCAGAAATTCCGCCTCCTCCGGTGAGAAATTTTCGCCACCATACAAAAGGAATAAATTGGACCAGCAACGGAAATGTCGTAATCGTTTACGATACTTGATCATTTGACAAGTGGCCGCGATCATGATTAAGAACGAAGAGTAAAAAACGAGTATCGGTAAGGCTGAGAAAATGGCTTCGAATTTAAACGTTTGATAGACTATGATAAATAGGAAGATTTTCAAGTGAGCTGGAGATACGTAAAATAATGATAGTAAAAGGCGCGGATTGAATGACAGTAAATAACCATAAAGTCTCGAAAACGTTAAAGGAAATAGGAATAATTTGAAAACAGAATTTACGTATTTTAAATTACATATACTACGTTCGGGCAAGACGAGCGATTGGCCGATGGTTGGTAGTTCACCTCGGGCGTACGTTCGAGCTGCTGAGACTAGTACATCTTCGGTTAGCTTGTGACCACTCGGCTGGTCTATTCTATCTTTCCAGTCTATAGAAGGTTGAAGAATTAGGTAAAAATTGGTCATGTATATGGTGGTCATGAAATTTAATAACGTACCTTCTACTTGATTACGATTAGCTTCAATTTGAGGTAATTTTTTGGTGTTTTCTATTTGTTCAACTTCACGTAGTTTCGAAAAAAGTTGGTTACTTGTGATAAATTCTTCACCTTCCGAGAAACTGTAATTAAATTACATCGTTGATGAAATAATAATCTCATATTTGAAAAATCTCAGTACAAAAATATAACTCTTACTTCATGAAGAGATCTTTGATTGCTTTTACTGAGAGTTTTTCGTTTCTTGTAGTCTCGAGACATTCGATAACTTCGTTGATATTGTGTTCGGTGATTCCTAAAAGAAGCAAAATGAAACATCGGTAACGACGGGTTTCACATAATTTTAGATTTTCATGTCTTAAATACCCTTTCCATCTTCCAAGCACTGCTTGAGCAGTTCAGTCGCTTCTACATGTCCTTGCTCTGAAGCTCTTAATAACCAATATACACCTTCAGTTGCATTTTCTTTCTCCTCAGCTGCAGAATCTAAGAAAAGAAAGCAGGTATAAATATAAAAAAAAAAAAAAAACATTTTATTCATCAGGTCAAAGAAATATATAGCCAGATGATTCACCGCAAGGTTTCTGTATTAAATCTTTGGCTAATTTAAATTGTGCATCGGGGCATCCATCTTCTGCCATTTCGGTGCCAACTCTTTGAAACAGTCCTCTCGAACCTCCTTTATTGCATCATAAAACATATAGTGTAAAGTAATAAGTGTTAATATTTTAAAGAAGTGTACCAGTTTTATGAATATGTGGGTGGTTTTCATACATGTTTATATGAAATACTCCATAGAAGGGCCGCATATGGAGGTAAATTTTAATCTGGCAAAGAAAATATCAAAAAATAAAGTTAGTACTTACGAAATAACGTCCATTTTTTACGACCAGATTTTCGAAATATATTATTATCCAAATTTCCTGCCATTTTTATGAGCAATTTTTTACAATTTACAATTTAAAAAAATATAACAGAAAAATTAATTGATAAAAAAGCAGTGATGTTTGTAATTTTTGTTTAAAATTATTTATTTGTTTTGGTAACACTGTAAGAATATTGAACAGCGCTAAAATAACTGCTAATGGTGGCACTTGGAACTAACATATTCGTTGAAACGTCCTCTAACAGTGATACTCAAAACTAATGTATTTTTTTCTATTTTTTTCAGTGTTTAGTTTTCAATACTTCAACTCGTGGCGCTGGTGTTTTTCTTATTATCAAAAAATTCAATTTTTATCATTACACTATTTTTCATTATTATTTTCGGTATTTTTTGGTGAATATTTCAAAGTTAAGTGAAAATAATTCCAAAGAGGTGTATTTAATTTACATCGGCAAACAAGCAATTTTCAAGTCCCTATTCTTATTAGAATTTAGAATATCCTCTACTCGTCGGTAATTTATTAATTACTGTTCACGCCGTGCTTTAAGTCAACTAAATAAGCTCGTCGAAGGAATCGAAACCTTTCATCTTATAGATACTGTACAGACACTTTAATCCAGAATGTTATGCTCTAGAGTAGCGTACAGACAATTACTGCAGGTTTGTTGTGATTCAAAAATGGTATGTACATCATTTTAAACCTAATAACACTTTCTATTAACACCGGCAGATTTTAGAAAGGAAAAGCGGTCCCGGTGTTACATTCTCATCTCCAAATTCTGTCCGTTTTTTGATCGGTAACAGGCATTGGAATCCTAAATGGAAGAAATTGCGTGCACTAAAGGTAATCTTCACTGAATTCGAAACTTCGTATAGAACGTTAACCACGATTTATTTTAGGTCATAGACGTCGATCTACCAGATTTTCAAAAAAAGAATAAGAACTTTAGAGATATGACACCCGACGAAATGCGATCATATTATAAAGAACTTGGAATACAACCTCAACGACCATGGTATGAAAGAGAATTATCTCTTACATGTACGAGTGCAGTGCTTGAACCGTATGTACCGCCAGAGGGAGATGGAAAGTTATCACCTTTGAATACCGCAGTAAATATCAATAAAATTTATATCCTTAACAATTGTTCCCACTCTGTAGTGAATACGTAATTTTTTCTTTACTTCCTTTAGGGAGCTAAACAAAAATTAGATTGGCTAAAAAAAAAGGGTAAATCGTGGAAAGATTTGAGACGTATTCGACAATTCGATGATGATTTCGATTTATACCCTGATTTTGTTGATAAAGCTCAAGAAATTTATGTTAAAGTCCATAACTGTTTGTCTGAGTAAGTTTTCAGATATTTTATCCTAGATATTTTACGTTTTTATTTTCTTATAATTTTATTTTTGCTATAGAAATAATCACGGAGATTTAATGCAATACGTTACGGAGAAAGCATTTCCAGTGAGTAATGAGTTTTATTTAAAGTCAGTTTGTCACTTTTTTAAATAATAAAACACATTATTGTAATAGGAAATCGTATTCAATACCCAATTCAAAACAATCCGTTGGAAATTTCTGGAATCCTTAGAACCTCCTCGAGTATCCCATATTCGATGCCTTGAATTACTTTCTAAAGACAATATTTTCGCCCAAATTACCGTCAGATTTCATACTAAACAGGTTCGTATCGTTGTTGTAGATATTTTTCATCATCCAATAAGTCCCTTCCTACCTATGATCTTCATTTTGTACAGGCGTTAGCAATTTACGACAGATTCGGACGTCTAATTCACGGAAGCGAAACCATAGCTAAAGATGTACTCGAATACGTAGTTTACGAGAAACATTTATCTTCCGAATATGGAGATTGGAGATTACATGGCAAAATCATACCGGATTGGTCACCAGAAAAAGAACCATCGCGTAGGACTTACGTAGAAGAAATACAAGATGAAAATGAGACTCAGCAAAAAGCTGAGAGCGATGTTACACAGCAAACAGTCGCGGTACCAGGGCAGCATGTTCCAGCTCCGGCGTAATTTAAAAAAATATATATTTCGTTGGTATTCCTAATTGTTGACTACTATTTTTACATTTTTTGCGAACAAAGCGAAAATGAAACTGACGCGAAGCAGGGATCCAGAGGAAGGTGGTCTGGTCCCTCCTGCTCAAAGATTTTTGATTCAAGTCCTTCTAGCTTCGGCTCCGGCTTCACAATTTTTAAGTAAGTCCCTCTGGCTCCAGCTTCCGCTCCCAAAATTTTGAAAAAGTGGCTCCGATTGTTAGATTTTTAGTTCAAATCCCCTCTCTTCTGGCTCAGCTTCAGATCATTGATGTCTACTTAAAAGTGGAGTGCAAATTCTTCAGCTTCCAGAAACATCATTATCATCTTATTATGATTAATACTTTCAAGTAGTACCAGGGCAGGTCCGGGACACCAGAACAATTTATTGAAATATACTCTAAATCATTACTGAAATTACAATTCTAAAATTTTTATAAATTTCTGAGCAGAAATATCCTTTATTTACCCATCAAAAAGTATTAATTTTCATAGTTTTTTTCTACTATTTTATAGGGTCACATGCGTTCAGTCAATATATCAATTTTTAAAATCAAATATTTACGCATCCTAACCCTTTTCTCAGACAGAAATCACCACGACGAGTACCAGCGATCAGCGGAGCGCCAACATTTTTGCACTTATCACGACTATTTCTACAATCTCGTGTATTGTTTGGCTTTTACATGCGCTTAAGCTTTTGATCCTCGAACGAAACTTTGTCAAAGATTGCTCCTTTACCCATGTTTTTTTTTCTTTTAATCAATAATATATAATTTTTACCAAGGTAGGTATACAGTAGAATTTTATATTTTATTTTAAACATTTGTACTCCTTTTGAAAGAAAATTCATTTATTTTTTGTCAACACCTATTTTTCATTGAATGTCTCTTAATTAGACTTATATTTTCAGGCGTCGGAGTACCGACTCCTGAAATGCTATAAGAAAAAAAATTCATGGATCCAGAGGGAGGAGTTCTGGTTTCTCCGGTTCCGAAAAAATCGACCAGAGGGGGCCCCTCCTCCCTCCGCTTAATGCAATAATAAATCACGGATATTAGAAAAAAAATTATATTTAAAAAATATATTCGAGGAAAAAAAGAGGACAGTAAAAAGCATAAGAAGGAATTTAGTAAAATATAAAATACAAATACAAATACACAATATATACAATGTACACGATGATTAATTAATAATTGTAAAAATTGGCTAAGTAGGTGGCTATACGAAGCTGCTGGTAGGCTGATCTAAGTACACGGACTTCGGACTCGTATCGAATCCGTAAGTACCGCTCGACATCCGCCACGATATATTTTTAGGTTTAGGCGGTAAGGGTGGCGGTTCTTTGAACACTGGAGGTGGACTATTATCTGATTTAGCGTTGAAATTAGGTAAATCATTCGTATATATGTCTTGTTCTTCTTCGTTTTCGCGTTTACAATCTGAGGGTGTCTGGTAAGTATCGGATAATTTGCATGTGTTATACTCATTCTCATTCATCATGGCAGCGGTAATTTCTTCTTTGGTATCTTTATCATGGCAGGACGGCAGCGATTTTGATTCCGATGGGCACGAAGCGTCTTTACGTATCTTTTTTAGTTTCTTTCTACCGCTCGGTGTGTTTTCTTTGTCCTAGAGGGGAAAAAATTTATATTCGTATTCAAGTCAAATACACATTGTAGAGCACAGTAATGCACAGAATAACGTACCTTTAGAAAATCAGGCAACTCGATATTTAATTCTGTACCCCTTTGATCTTCTAGACGTCCTCTTTGGCATCTTTTCAACCCTTCGTAAAGACCGTCTTTTTCAAATTTTGAATCTAGTTTCGATCCCGGTTTCCATTTCGCGATCACCGGAGGTAATCTGGAATTGGTGGATTTTTTTTCGGTGTTGCTTGTAACGTCGTTAGATTTTTTAATTTTCTGCGCAAAAATAACGCGATAAATTTAAACCAGTTATCGCTTAAAATACGAATTATGTCATTCATTCGGGTATTTTTACTCACTCTGTGTTTATCTTGATGGAACGAATCTTTCCTTAGAAATTTACCTAAAATTTTCGACGAGTGTTCGGAACTATAATTTTCAGACTAGAAACAAAATATGTGTAAAATTAATACACGTTAATCGAATTAATTCACGATAAGTACGTAGAATGAAATATAATTACATAAACTGAAGGAGTAGGTTCAGCATTTGGATTACGGAAATTTTCCGCTTTGCCTTGGAGTAATTCTTCGAAAACTCTATTAGTTATTTCATCCAACGTTGATGATTGCTTCGGCTTTATGGTCGTATTAACACCGTAATAATTATTCCAACCTGAAAAAAAAAATCAAGTAAATACAACGATTAGTTTTTTAAAAGATAATACTTTAATTTGGAAAATCATTCAACTAGTAGTAAAGGTACCTTGTAAATTTGGCGTAGGAGTACTTCGAGTTAAAACTTGTATTCGTTGTTTATCTACAGCGCTTACTAATGAACTGGGTTCTAATACTTCGTTTTCTTCGATCTATATAATTTCATAATTATAAAAAACATAGCGGTTGAGTAAAATCCAAATCTTCTGTTATAGCTTTAGAATCGCTAAAAGAAATGAGATTCTGCCAAGGACTTTCATTAATTCCACTAAAATCCATAAAGAATCTCACTTCTCGATCATTTACACTTGATGCTTACCAAACACAATGCAACCATTTGCAAATTATATCCATGTTTGATAAGAATAGGTCCGAGTACGGCTCCTAACGTATGCGAGGGTTTCGATTTAACAGTCAATGATTTACGATCCGGCAGATCTAATCTAAACTCTATTCTCCATTCGATTTTCACTTCTTTACCAGCCAAGACGGTAGCGCTATCTTCTAAATCTACTACCTAAACACAAAACAAAAACTCATCACTGAATATCACTCGGCGATTTAGAAGCAGTAATCAACTCAGATAAGCACACTATTTACCTTATCAGTGGCGGTAAATATGACTTGAAAACTGGTATAGGGCATCGCCCTCTTCTCTAATAATTTACTAATAAGATAGTACACAGTTTGATGAGGTTGGATATTTAAAACAGCTGACGATGCATCTGGCAGTAGAACCCTACATAGAGATACCGGTAGGGCTAAATCCCAAGAAGCCAATGATGTTCGACTACTACTACACGACGACTGCATTGTCTCATTGTTAACAGTACGATCTCTGGATTTGCATCTGGACTTGGTCCATAGTAAAAGCGAACGTCTGCGACGACTTGTACGTTGAGTTCGTTCCGGTTGTTCTTCGGCAGATTCCTAAATTGAACGATTGATATTTCAATGCTCAGCTGTCGAGCGGATATAAATAGTAAATAGTTAATGAAAGTACTTTGGCGTTGGTAATAGCTGCGGTAGGCGATAGAAGTAAATCGTTATCAGTTGCACTAATCGATAGAGTAACATTTTCGCCGGAGATTTCGCGCATTAAATAATTCTTGTAGATATCGCTTTTCAAAAACCTCGGATAGCTGTCGAATTTCATCAAATTGAATATCTGCTTTTGAGCCTGCCGAATAGAAAAATGATGATTACTAATTGACACGATGGTTGATATAAAAAAAATTATTAGCTAACAAATGATTCCACCGGAACAAGTTCTACACATTATTTTTTTTTTTTTTAGAAACTTCAAAGTATCAAAATCAACACTTACTCATTCCAACCTTTACTTAGCCACTACGCAGCGATTTAAAAAAACAAATCGTCGAAATAACGAATAATTTTTTGAAAACTAGATAATAAATAAACTACTTCGAAACGAGTCTATCGAGCTAAATTCTAAATATCAACACAACAACAACTAAAACGAATACTTACATTTGACAATAAATTAACATCGGCAATTTGTAACTGCTGTTGGGTGAAATTTTTGCCAGTCGAATCGACGTTAACGGGTTCGGTGGCCGAATTAGATAGAAATTTTTCGTAAATATTCGACGCTAGCTTTTTCCTTTCGTCTAGATTACCAGTTCGACGATATTTTTCGCAAGCTGCCCAAAAGTAAGCGTTTTCCACGCTAAATTCTTTTTTCAAGAATTCCTGCATGATGGCAGAAAATCATATCCAACATTAGGGTATTTACTGTCGATCAAACTGCAATGTAATTTATCCTTATTTCTAGCCGGATACTTACAGCAAATGCGTGTAATCCGACCGAATCGTAGAGTAGTTTTTCCAGCGAGGTCGCCCAACTGGTCACCTTGCGTTCGTTTTCGTTCGATTCACATTGTTGGGGTTTTTCCTAAAATTGAACAAATACGAAAATAAAAACAAACCGAATTAGTATACTAACGTCGTAGGCATATTATACCGGTACAAGGATATTTCCACCATAGAAATAAACACGACAATGACGATGACGAACGACGACGAAGAATACACAGCAAGTCGAAAGAAACGTACATACATTTTAGGTAAATGAAATACATATGTATCATCATTAACCAACGCAGACCGAAAAAAGTGTACGTTGGAAAATAATATAATTATCAATAACGAACGTATTTTTATTTAAAATAATAATAATAAGTAAATAAACAAACTGCGGGGAGGAGTGAGGAATAAAAAAAAATAATGAAATACGGTTTCGGATCAATTTCAGTTTCGCTTGAAATATGTTCATTATCAATGTCAGTTTATATTAAGACAACAATAGAATGATTATGGAGACGAGAAGAAGAAAAGGAACTTCTAGTACGTTTACGATATAATTAACACCTGTTCGCTGGTAAAAATTATAATTCATTAATGAGAAAAAATTATGTCTCGAGTGTTGGAAAACTGCGTTGAAAAACGTTACAAGTCTAATAGACGACAAGATTATTCTTCTAAACTGAAAGAATAATGTGAGTAATTTAATCAAAGTCAACGTTGCTAGAATGCGAAGCTGATTGAAAATTTTTCGTAGAAAAAAAATAATAATCAATTTCAAATAAGGGATTTCAATTTTAATTTTTGAAAAGCTCTTCTCGTTATCAAATAACTTCGCAACAAGCTTTGAAATTTGAACGAAATAATAAAAGCTACGATATAATAAACATGACCAAGGATACTGAGAATTTAAGCATATTCCAAGTCAATCATTGTAGTCGTATTTTTTTAAATCTAATTTTATGCTTAATTCAATTCATTTTTTTGTCAGCTGTTAAATTGTCTACGTTTTTAACCAAGATTCTGAGAATTGTTTGCATTAGGCAAAAAGTAATTGAATATAAACGTTGCAAGAGTCTATCTTTCACAAGGAATGAGAAATATGATGAAAAATCATTATCTAAGTTAAATAATGCGCAATTTAATCAAACAGGTAAAATTTTTTGTATCTAAGGAAATTTTTGTCCATTATTATTAAAGTTCTGGCATTCCTACTTGTTCCATGGAAACTAAATTGAGTGTGTTTTTTTTTTAGGAAATGCAAACGACAACGCGACGCTGACAAGAACATAATTAATTTAAAAGTAAAGATTGAATAAATCAACAACCTTTTCTGAGCAACTAATAAGGTGAAATTTGATATTCATGTCAAGACGTTGTGCAAGAATCGAGATCTGTCTTTCAAGTCTCAATAACTATTCATTCTTAAAATAATCATCTCTTCGTAGACTTCAAGAAGTAAAACTTTTTGAAGTTTCATCCATCAATTTAACTGGAACTGAGAATCTCTCAGCTCTTTCTCATTGACCGAGGAATCTGAAATTCGTGGTTTAGATTTAAGAGATGTTCCGGATCAGGATGAATTAGTTGTATTTCAACGATTTAGAATTTTCATCCACCAACCACCATTGTTAAAATGGTTTTGGGAATTTTCGACTCTCAAACAGTCACCTGATTCCTCGTAAGTAAATTATCGAGAATGAAATCAGAAGAATACTTCAATTTTTACACCGATAAGTCGAGAGATGAAGAATGAAAGTTAGTTCTGATCCACTTGGCTAATCCCTAAACCAAAAAAAACTTTTAAATCAAAATGTACTAACACTACTTATGTAGTACTACAAATGTTTGTTATCTGTTCAGAATAAAGATATACTTTACCTTCAAATCATAGAACGACTTTTTTAATGGAATTTTTAGTAATTTTCTAAGCGATTCCGCTCTTGTCAAAGTTGAGATGTTTCATGAATTTATCCTTTAGCTTGCCAAAGTAATATCAAATTATCAAGCCTACAGGTAAACTTTTATCAAAGTCTCGTCGTGAGATGAATTTTTATAATATTTTTAAAAGCTGGAGCCTTTCATAAATATTTTAAGTGTCTTAGACTTTGATTCTCATATCAGGCAATGCTTCGTTGTTTACTTGCTTTCTCAGTTTCTCAAACTCACAAGACATTCTTTTACAAAATGGCTACTTGACGATTTTTTGTTCCTTATCAATATGATGAATTTTCGCCATATTTATTACAGAATCGTTTATGTTTAATCAGGAACTTTTTCTAAGGAAGTAAGTATCTTCGATTTGATATTCTGATCATATTCTTATTTTTCATTTCAGTATTAATTTTTCATTTTCACTTCTCTTTCTTATACTCGAACGTGGTATTTTCACAACTTAGGAGGTACTTTCTTATTCAAAATTGTGAAACTTTTTATCAATTAAATCTTGGCAAATTTATATTTTTGTGACTTAAACATAAAATTTAAATGATGTTTCGTGTTTTCTATATGTTTTATAATTCAGAATTATAACTTCAGCATCATAATTGTCGATACTTATTTTCATTTCTGTTAAGTCATTACTTTTTCATTTTTTTTTGTCTGTTTTTTTTTTTTTTTTGTTTCATTGCTTACTTTCTATCGTGAATTTTATCATTTCATCTTTTCCATTGATTCATATATATTTATTCCATAAACACTTTCAAGATTTTTAAATATCTTTTCTCAATAAATAGAGCTGATAACTCGTTTTCTTTTCGTAATTTCTTATCATGTAAGTACTAATTACTTCAAATCGAGTCACGAGTTTTAAATAATTTTAAATTACTTTCATTCTTCTTTATGAATTTGTAATTTTTCTACAGTCTTCTTCATTCAACTTGATACTTGGAAAAAAGTAAACAAATGCTAATTAACCAATGAGATATTTTAATTTGACCATTTCCAGACATTTTATTGGCTAATGATTATTTGTTTACTTTTTTCCAAGTGTCAAATTGAATGAAAATGGAATACAGGCATTCGAATACTTTTGAAATTTCGATATAAGCTTTTTTTTTTTTTTTGCAACTTTATCTTTCTCTTTGAGTCTTCAAGTCAAATTTTTATCTGAATAATTTCTTACGGCCACGACATCTTACCGAAGTACAATTGGTTCTAAATTATATCTTTTTCACGACTTCTTCGCAAAAATTGATTGCTCTTGTGGCAACTTTCCAAAATTATGGTAAATCTCCTCGACTTTAGCAATGATCCATAGTTTCAAGAACGAATTAATTCATATTGCTGTGAAACTAGTCACACATTTCCATCCTCCAAACAAGTAAATAATCAATAAACTTTCCACAAATCTGAATTCATATAATTTTTCAGAAACAATGTCATCCCACATAGAATTATCAAACATCAATAATCCATTAGATAAGGGAAATAATTGCTCTGAAAAATAATATTCAGAAAACAAACGAATAAAGTTAAAATGTTCAATCATTATTCAAACTTATCAGCTACTATCACTTAATAAATTAAAAAATTATAACATAAGTCGACACGAAATTGAATCAAAATTAATTTTTACTAAAACAATTTAATTCTTACCTCTCGTATGATGGTTAAATAATTGAATTTTTCTATTCGATATTTATTCGAGGTTGAACTTTCACGTACCATTTTGTTACATACAAAATGGTTTAAAGAAATTAAAATCATTGAAATTTAAACTTGAAAAAAAAATTTACCATAAAATAGAATAATTTCATTTGAAATTAAAAACAAAACAAAAAAAAAAAATACCCAAACGTAATAAACGTTAAATTTAACTCCGAAATCTAAATATACTAATGGCGTCCAACACATCACCGTGTAAAAAAATTAAACTTTGAATTTTAATTGAAATTTTAGCCCTTGAAATTAACTCCTTCCTACCAAGAATTTACTCCCATTGAGAAAATTTTTCATCAATCATCGTAAATTTTTGCCCCAACTATATACATGTAATATACTTCGCGGAACGCACACTCAAAAAAGGAAAAAAAAAGATAAACATTACTTCCTCAATTTACATATTCAACGAGTAATAAAGCGCGTAAAAATACTTCGATGATAATTTTACACACCACTTATCGTATCGTGAAACCAAACGAAATAGGTAAAAATAGAAAATACTTGGACTGTAACGCGTAGAATTTTTATAATAAATTACTTTAGTTTATTACGAAATAGGTATTTTTACGTAGGTAGGTAGATAGGTACCTATTTATTTCGTTTAGAATAAATAATATACGAGAACGTTCGCGTCGTAGTCGTAATAAAAATAATGAATCGCAACCAGTAACGTCAATTTTTTTTTCCTTTCCTAATTAACCATCTCGACAAAATATTTTCGACCATTCATTCACCCTTCTACATAAGTTGATAATAAACCAACTTCAAAAATACCATAATAAGTATATCAAATACCAATCCAAATTTAATACATACGCATTTTTTTTTTTTTTTTTTTTTTTTTTTTTTGCAAAACACCCGATGCATTATTCGGTAGTTTTAACGAAAGTTTTGCTTGTTATCAACGTTTAGTCACATATGCAAATTGCAAGTCGATAATTAGCCAGTTCTTTTTTTCGTTTGAACAATAAAACTTGCACATTCGTACAAGCCGGTCTAGATAGGTACCTATTAATTTTTCATGCCCGTCGTACACGTCACACTGACACCATTTTTTTATCATTGGCAAGAGAAAAGTAAAAAGGGAAAAGAAAAGAGCTCAAGTATCCATATAGGTAGAAGTACGAGTACTAACCAATAACATTGTAGTATGGCGGAAGATGATAATCAACGAGTTTAATTAAGCGAGTTTTACACTTTAGACGAGATAGAGGGGAGGAAAAACAATAGTGACGACAACTAGCGAATCCGCAGTAGGTTAATGAGCTATTAAACAATAAGAAAAATTTCGATACCTTGGTATAGTTAATTTTTATTTATTTGCATTACGATAATTCGGGGTTACTTAGGGTATTTCCCGAGCGAGCTTACCGTGATTATTTCAGAGATACGACGTTTGTTTTTGCGAATTTTTACGAAATACCTAAGGATATTCCATTTAATCATCAACAACAAAATAATACGTACAAACGCACACAAATAACTCGAACCTTCGTTTTATGAAACTGGGCGAAACAAAACAATACATTTTTCGCGAACTTCTGCAAGTGTATTGGATACAGACAGGTACGTATAAGGTACCTCTAGCTCTCTGCCTGCGTACCTAACCTACGTAAATTTCCAACAAATAAAGTGAGCTTTTTTACTTTTTTATTTTATTTTTTACTGGCGAACTTATCAGGTTTTAAACGTTCAAGGAGCTAAAAATAGCAACTCAAACGATAACAATTAATCGTCACTTCAAACGCCACAAAAATACACGATACATATACGGTTTTGTCACTCGATTTATATATTTACACGTATTTTGTCGAGTGCTAAATATGAAATCATCGTTTGCTTTTAACTCGTCTTCGAACAGTTAGGTTTTTTGTAAAAGTATAAAAGGATGGTTTTTGTAATTAATAATAACGCAGAGTACGGTAAAGTTTCTCCAAATTCTATTAGATAGGAGAGAGGGAGGAGATTTTTTGCATTCATCTTGGTATAAGCTACACCCCACCATCACACTTCAACGTTGAAGGAAAAAGCACAACACTAAGCCTTTGAGGTAATTTTCAGTGACTTGAAAAATACTGTAAATTATTCCAACTCACGGCATATTTCATTTAAAAAACAAAGAGAAGACCAGAAAACTTCAAAAATGTGAAGCTGATCCGTTTTGGAAAATTTTAGCCGCATGATTGGAAGTAGACCTCTCTCTAACCATAAAACTGTTATCCCAAACATTGGAACGGCTTCAAACACTGGTACTGAGAGCCCGCAAAGCTGGGTTATTTCCTTACTTCTGCTCTGGATCTGGAGCTTGTCATTTTGAATAGAAGTAGATTAGCTGTGGAGCCAGAGCATAATAGTCTGAGTGAAAGGAGCCTTGCTCTTGAATTGGAGCTCAACATTATGAATGAAAGAAGCCCGTGTCTATTTTGAAAATGAGCCCTATCTTAGACAGACCTCAGCTTTAAAGATAGAATGCTCTTGTTCCAGAGTCCAGTATAATGTTCCAAAGGAACATGTTGTTTGGCTTCGCTGCACAAGTCTGAATATTAATTGAAAAAAAAAATGAACAACTTATCAAGGGTGTAAACCTGAACTAGAACTATAACCAAAACTGGAACCGACCAGAATCAGAACCAAAACCAAAACGTCTCCAAATCAAATCTAAACAAGAACTAAGTTATTAAAATTAACCAGAATCGAAATCAAAACTTAAATTAAAAAAATCGGACCAAAATTGTTATCAAAACCAACCAGAACCAGAAAGAAAACCCAAAAAATCAAACCAGAATCAAAACCAAAAAAATTGGACCAGAATCGAATCAAAACTGAAGCTAAGTAACTAAAACTAACCAGAACCAAAACTTGAATTACAAAAATTCAACCAAATTTGTTATTAAATCAACCAAAACCAGAACCAAAACCAAAAAATTGAACCAGAATCAAATCAAAACTGAAGCTAAGTAATTGAAACTAACCAGAACCAAAACCTGAATCAAAAAAATTGAATCGAAATTGTTATCAAAACCAACCAGAACCAGAAAGAAAACCCAAAAAATCAAACCAGAATCAAAACCAAAAAAAAACGGACTAGAATCGAATCAAAACTGAAGCTAAGTAACTAAAACTAACCAGAACCAAAACTTGAATTACAAAAATTCAACCAAATTTGTTATTAAATCAACCAAAACCAGAACCAAAGCCAAAAAAATTGAACCAGAATCAAATCAAAACTGAAGCTAAGTAATTAAAACTAACCAGAACCAAAACCCGAATCAAAAAAATTGAATCGAAATTGTTATCAAAACCAACCAGAACCAGAAAGAAAACCCAAAAAATCAAACCAGAATCAAAACCAAAAAATTGGACCCGAATCGAATCAAAACTGAAGCTAAGTAATTGAAACTAACCAGAACCAAAACTTGAATTACAAAAATTCAACCAAATTTGTAAATCAACCAAAACCAGAACCAAAGCCAAAAAAATTGAACCAGAATCGAAAAAACTGAAGCTAAGTAATTGAAACTAACCAGAACCAAAATCCGAATCAAAAAAATTGAATCGAAATTGTTATCAAAACCAACCGGAACCAGAACCAAAACCAAAAAAAAAATATACCAGAATATCAAAGCTGGAGCTAAGTTATTACAACTAATCAGAACCAAACCCTGATACAAAAAAATTGAACCAACATTATTACTAAAACCGATCAGAACCAGAACCAAAACCCAAAAAATTGAATCAGAATCACAGAATCAGAACTGAAAAAATTGAGCCAGAATTAAACCAAAACTGGAACCAGATTATTAAAACCCACCAGAACTGTGACTGAAAACCATATTAGTTCAGGTTCTACTAACTTTAATTCATCCCAATGTGCATTTACTGATTGTTTTTCTGTACCAGGGCTCTGAATCCAAACCAGAACCAGTACAGAAAAAGTAAGAACCAAAACTGTTTAAAAATTTTACTAAATATCACTCTGTAACAATTCATAAAAATTAACCGTTTACTTGTTAAGAAGAAAAAAAAAAGAAATCGTTTATCAAGATACAAACGTTCAGAGAAAGTTGCATTTTTTATTTCAGAGCTGAGCTCCTTTCAGAATACCAAGTGTTGAGCCTTGATTATAGGGTTGGGCTCTCTTTATTCAAAATGTTGGGTTCTAGCTGCGAAGCCACAAGCCGTGCTCCTTTTCACTTCAGCTATCATAAAAGCATGTCAAAGTAGCACCAAACTTTCCAAGCCCTGTGATAGGTTCCAGCAGAACTCGCCCTCTACTAGGGATAAACTCGGTACGGCGATTATTGGTGTCATTTTCCCATACACCAGATCCCCCCCCCCGCCCCCGAACAAAGCAGTGAAGCCAGATTTATAATTTGATCTTAAAAGTTACCTAATTTTAAACAATGCTTAGGATACAAAATTGTTTTAGCTATTAAAAAATTCATCAGTACGTCTCACGAGATGACCTACATCGTCTTAATTCACATTTCAGCAATCATATCTCAAAATAATATTGAAACCTTAGTCTGATCTTTAAAGACACGTGATAAGTAAATATCTGGTCATTAAAATAGGTAAATTCTGATTACTACACAGAAAAGCTGGTACTTGCAATACAAATGAGCAATTTTACACGAATGGTTCATGACGTAGGTAATAACACAATTTCTCTGATATGGTCTATGGATGGGTACACCTTGTGCCATCCTACGGACCAACAGGTCTTACAAAACTTTTCTCAAACCCCTTCTCCATCTGCCACCGGGTTACCGTCGGAAAAGTGCATGCTGCTACACATTAAAAATAACTGTTTCAGTAAACTCGGTAAGCAGCTAGCAGCGAAATGAAAATTAGAAAAAAAGTTTGATCCATATCGTATATTCTTGGATACTTGTATCGTCTCACTGAGACGACGATACCGCTATTCGAGTCTTCGGCGTGTACTGTACCATCGAGAGAGCTCGCACATTCCAAACCAGATTCCTCGATAATTTTATCAATGAAAACGTTCTCCTCGTCCACTAGGTTGTGGCAGCTATGGCCAGTGCATATTTTTCTCTCTCTCTTTCTATCTGCTACAAATGAGAGAAAAATTACGGATTATTGGCCTTCTGAGCTCTAGTCATTCGTCGTCAGCACTCTCTTCACCCGCGTACCAATTTTTTTTCTTCTTCGACAACAATCGTATACAATACATACGACACGAATACTGGTATAGGTCTACGTAGAGATTTATGTTCGCACATGATGCTGCTATGCTATTCCATATTGAATTGAAAATTTTCTGATGACTAGTTGCTATACTGGTAACTGATCATTTTTTTCTTTATTTGTTATTACCTTTATTGTATTTTGCAAAAAAAACAACAACACGTAAATTCGCATTTATTACACGACCTCGAATCGAATATCGATATTATAAATGGTATTACACCATATTGTGCTGAATGTTGGCGCGTATGAAGTGCACCGATCAACAAAAAAACACGTTTATTACTTTTTCTTTTCTCTTTTTCTTTTATTTACACTTCTAAGTTCCATCAAAATACATTATGGTACTCGTTAAAAGCATTTCAAAGCATTCGGTCTTTTTAAAAACTCGATTAACTCGATTAAATTTAATTAAGGCTATAATTATCGGTCAAAAATTGACTCTCTTTATCACGCCAACCTGACAAAAAAAAAAGGCTTTTTAGAGCTTCTAACAGATTTCTATAGAAAATTCATATGTGTGAAAAATTTTTAACCGGCGACGACGACTGGTCATTTATAATAATGTAAAAAACTGTATCTGAATTCTTGTTCAACAGGTTAATATACTGTCGCGCTGGTATTATTAGAAATGATTTCACTTTTTTCAAAATTTATCACTTCGTCAGTTCTATTTGACTTTTTATTATGATATCAAGAAAAAGAATTAAAAATTCAACATTCAAATAAAGTAGGTAATCATACAAGGCCTTCACAGTGGGTAAAATTTGATTCTATCGTTCGGATAAGAATTCTGGGTCAACTTTTTCACTTGTACAATCTAAACAGTGAGCTTTATTCAATTTTTAACCTCAAAACAGCATAATAATGCAGAATAATTAAGACGAATAAGAAATCATAAAGGGTAAGAGTGTAAGACTTTGAACAAAATTAATCCTCGTTAAAGGAAAGAGACGGTGAAAGAGAATAAAAATGACGACTAACATCAATTCTCACACACCAATTAAGATGATAGAACAAAAACCACATCGATACTCTGAAATCAGGAAAACAACAGAGAAGGCAATTTTTTACTTTTTTCATGAAGGAAAGTCTCTCATATCAACCTCGTCGCCCACTAAATACTGGAGCCAAGCTTTGCTAATTTTGAATATCACGTTCGGACCCCACAGTAAGACTACAAATATTGGGCTCCTTCCATTTTCAATACTGACCAAAAGCTCTGCACCCAGGCTTCGACACCTTGGCTTTTTCTGGTACTTGTGCTATGGAGTCGTATCGAAGGTGGCTGAGAGAAGGGAGGGTGAGAATCATTAAAAAAGAAATTAACCTTGTAAGATGAAAAACCAGTTGATCGAAGTGTCAGCTCGTCACATTCATATTACTGAGACTTTACTCCTACCCTCAGATATGTTGATCTTCATATTTTCTACTCAACATTCAGTAATAATGACGCGTCTTAATTGGAAATCTAGAAACCTGCTTTCCTGAGCAGTGTTAATGCTTTTTAAGGTTCCGAAACGAAGACAAGGAATGAAAACTTGATAGTCGAATCCATTAAAAAAGCAATGTCTGTCAAATCACATTTTGAATTTTAACATCCACATCCATTGTCTATTTAGAAGTCTGAAGTGAATATTGAAAATGAATAGAACTGCAGGCTTCGGAGCTGGAGCAGGTATACCAGAAATAGGCCACAATACAATGCAGTGCATGAACCAAAACTGATATTGGTTATGGTTTTAGTAACAGTTACTCCTAAATTCTGGTTCTGATTTCGTTCTTGTTTTTGATGTTTGAAAAGGTTGAAATTCAATTTTACAATAAGTAGATATAATTGCATATAATCATTTCACATATTTTTCATGGAATTTTGAAAATAATGCGAAGTTGCAGCGGCATTGTAATGGGGGAGGAGAGGAGGTCAGAACCACCCTCTCTCCTAAGGCCAAAAACTAGAAAAGGAAAATAAGCTATTGGAAGTGGAATTTCATCAGTTGCACCAGTTCCTTGTCAATGTGAAATAATAATAGATCAGTATCAAATGAAGAAACCGCAAAAAAAGAAAGAGAAAATCTCAAATCAAAATACCAACTTTGATTTGGACTTTTGTTTTGATGTTATTTTGTTTAAGATTTTGGTTACGGTTCCGGGTTCTGGTTCTGGTTTTAATTGATTGGTAATTTTTTCCAGTTTTGGTTTTGGTTCAATGTACTGGGTTTAAAGAAAAAATGTAACTTCCTTTAAATCAATTTTTGATTGAGTTGCTGATTTTTAACTTTTTTCTTTATCAATTTTACTTTTAAAGGGCTTCGGAGTTCTTGGATGCTGCAGTAAAAACTGAAAACTGAAACGTATAAAATAATTTGGTTTTGTTCATAATATTTCACTAGATGGTGGAACTGACTAAGAGGAACAAAAAAGGTTGTGTACAAAATTTGTCATGGTAGCAGAGCGAGGTTTTTTTTCAAAAAACAGAGAATTCAACAATATTGATTTGCAATGATTATTTGCCACAAAAATTTTCACTAGACATTGATGATGAGACATTTTGCCTATTATCCTTGAATAAACAAGGTAAACGGTTTCAAAAATGAACATATTTGTAGAATAATAAAATATCTGAATTTTTAAAGTGGTCTAGTCAATGGTTTTTTGCATTTAATAAATAATACTATCACCTAGCAAGCTGGCATAGTTTAATTTTCCACATTTTTGAAAATAAATTTAGCTCGGTTACCATTGCAAACTTTGGATACTCTTTGTTCCCAAACAAGAGCAGATAGGTACTATGTACACATAACCTGTTTTGCTTGTCTAGTGCAGGGTACCTTCTGATGAATCACCTTGTATAGAATCAAAATAAAAACTGAAAAACTGAAATTAAAATACAAAAAAATCAAGACTGAAATTTTGAAACTGAAACTAAAATATTTCTGCTGTTTCGGTTTCAGTTATGGTTTCATTTTAAAGTTTAAACAAGCCTAGTATATAAATAATTTTTTTATTCACCCAAAATTCACCCCAAACCATGAAAAAGTACCACACAACATTTACATTTCAGTATTCTATTTAGAAGTTTTTGAAATAATTGCTTGCCAATAAGAGGGCAATCGGAATGCTAAAAATGAAACTGAAACTAAAACTAAATAAACTGAGATTGAAACAACCGTGGGGGTAGTTAGCTTTCGAAATAACAGAACAGAGAAGCAAGCAGTTGATGAAATAAGGAGAAAAACGTGCACAAAACCATCAACTTTCATGATTTTTGTAGAATTATTCAAAAATTTATACTCATAACACATCAAGAAGAGGAAAAAGTTTGCTCGTTTCAATGCTGCGAATCTCATCTCATTATCTCATTGAAACAAAAAATTATGTGTATTTAAATTTTAAAAAAGAGCAATGAAATTTCGAAGAAACTAAAATTTCTAATTATTTTTGAGGATTCAATTTTTTCATCTGAACCAAATAGAAAGATGGGATTTACGGTATTGAAAAAAACAATCTTTTTTCTTACATTAACATCAGTTTAATTGATGCGTCATAGGGACAAATTTTTGAATAATTCAACAAAAATGAACATTGAAGGTCTTAGTGCACGTTTTTGCTTGCTTTCTTGCACTACTAGTACAAAAACTAACTACATCATATTCCAAATCTTTACCAATTTTAGTTCTCGAGCTGCATTCGCTTGAAAAACTTATACGAAATTGGGAAATTGTTTTTTTTTAAATCAGAGCTGATTAGCCCCTACGACTCAGAGGCTGGGCAAACATACGTACATAGTTTCAGTATAAGTTGCCTAGTCACGAGCTGAAATCCCTTACTTCTACTCAGAAACACCCTGTATACAAATATAAGTTTATTTTTGAAATGTCATACCCAACTACGGAGCTTGAGTCGAGTTCTATAAAAGCTCTGTGAATACCTACAAAGATTCGAAGCCAAAGAAAAAGCAACACGGATACATTTGATAACAGACAATAGAATGTAGAAAACTTTCTTTTTACCTTTTTCAGTTCAAATGTTGTAATTTAAAAATTGGTTTGTATTGTTATTGAAAAGAGGAAAAATGTAAAACTCTACATTCCTGGAATTTTTTTTTCAAATTTCATATTCTGCTCAAAAGCGAACTTGAACAACAATCAGCAATGAGAATAAAGATACACGTAATAGAAACAGCCAAATATCATATTTTGAATATTGATGTCTTAAAAATGAAAGAGCAAGTGGACGAATAAATTGGAAATTAAAACGAAAACCACGATGGCAAAAACATATTCAGAATTCTGCGAGAAAGAAGGAGTGTGAGAAGTCCATTATAACTGGTTCGAAATCAGATAATTATTCATATCGAATTATATACCCCCTTATCGGGCGTCAATATTTTTTATCTTACGAGAGGAAATTATCCCGGAAGTTAAATTTTTTTAGGCAAACCACTAAGACCTGGGATTAAAGTTATTATCTACGTCTCTTATTTAACCATTTCAAGATCTGAATTTTTAAAACCAAATTTTCGCCGAAATTATATACGTAAAATATTTTAAATGTTCTCTTTTTTTTACAAAGCCGAACCGAAAACATAGTAAATTGAGTAAGGCAAACGCCTCTTTACTGGTTTCAATATTCAGCTCAATTCTACAAGGAAAAATAATCATTCTATCACTTTAATGACGAATTAAAGGAAATATATATAAAGTTCAGTGCCCTGTTTTTTTTTTTTTTTTTGCATCATAAATGCACAACTGCACCAATATATGAGGAGCAAAATGATAATAACAAAAAAAAAAACAAACAGGTAACGATTTTTTTTTTTTTTTGAAGGAGTTGACAGCAAACTGGATCAAAATTATCAACAACTAGGAAAAAATTCTTAGATGGAAAGTTTTTTTTTCTAAATTTTTTATATAAGGACTTGATTATAAAAAAAAATATTCCAATAACAAAACCAGTATTTTACACAGTTTTATTTTAAACATTTGGTGTTGTATAATTTCAAAATGTCAATTTTCGTACAATAAAAATGCACACCATATTTCCCTTAAATTTTTTCCCCCATTTATCTATCAACAAAGTATTTAGGTAAGTTGAAAATGAAGAAAAATTTTGATTTATGCGATTGAAAAACCTCACAGTTTACGTGGTTATCTTTTCATGCACTTTAAACATGCATTTATGCATTTGTAAAGTAGTTCGAATAAAGCAGTAAAATGATAAAAAAAAAAGGTAAAAAAACTAAAAAATCATTTCCAACATCAAAAACGAAATTTTTTGTTAAAACTTTAAATTCAACCGAAGTTCCCTTTCGAGTACCTCGTATTTTAATTAGTTAATTTACATGATTACGGTACGTCTAAATGAAGTCAATGCCATCCTCCGAGTATTCTCGAATATTAATATGGGTAAATAAATAGATAAGTAGGTACCTTCAATTTGCCGATTCCGCAAAAAGTGTATAAAATCAAATCATTAACTTCCGACACTAACATAACGTTTGAAAAAATAACACCATTTTGACATGACAAAAGATACGCAAAAATTGGCGAACAAACGAAAAAACCAAAAAAAAAATAAAAAATTAAAAAAAATAAGAAGAAAAAAAACTATTTTAACAAAGCACACGCCACCGAAAGCGATTCTAGGATTATGAAAAACTCGCGGTATACAACGAATAAAAATGGGTATAATTTTCTCAACGTGGGTGTACGCATACTACATAGGTTTAATTAGCATGTAACAATCTTGTGCCGAATAGCGAACACAAAAAAAAAACGTCTCGGTTAAATTTAACTCGCTAGTGGAATTATTAGTCGAAAAATAATATCGGTTTGAACCGGTTGAAAAATTTTCGAAACGAGTTGGCGCGCTATTTTTATCTAATTAAAAACCGCGTGTCGGATTTTATACCTAATTTTTTTTCCTCTCGATCGCTATGTCGAGTTTTTCGCAGCTTGTAATTGTCTGGTGTTAAGTTGACAAAATGTTGCAATTAAAACAATAAAATAATTCCCGGAAATTAATATTATATATGCGAACCAATCAGACAGAACGGTATTTTATGTGTATTTGTGCTGTCTAAATGGTTTAGTAGTAGTAGTAGTAGTAGTGGTGGTGGTGGTGGAAAAAAGCCAACTATTTCGATAATTCAATGTTTTTCATTGCGAAAGTTTCGTCGTCTGTGTCGAGAAGAAGGAAAAGAAAAACGCATTTATAAACATTCGAATTTTCACGCCCCTCTTGAGATCGTTCTACGGTATTTATATCGGCGGCGTATTTATAACCGGATTTTCTTTTAGAGTTCGCCGCCCGCGCTATTAATTCGACAGCTTTATTACTTACTTGAACTTCGCATTCGGATGAAAATACGGTCAAATCTTGCAGGCTGTGTTTTTTCATAAAGCTATCGACTGGTTCCAGATCTTCGTACAATTCGCTCTGCGTTTTCAGATCTTCCATGCTTTGCGATACTGGCGTCACTTCTGACATATTGGTGAAAACTTTCGGACTAAGTCTACGTTCTAGGGAAGCTTCGGCAGCCGTTGAAATACCCATATCAGATAATCCGTTATCGCAACTTCGATGCAGGAATCTGGTAGAAGATGCTGAAGCGTACATAGGTTTTACGTTCCAGTTGAATAAGCTCTCGCGAGAACCGATGTTGTACGCTTCTCGTAAACTTTCATTCGCTGTGACGGCCGACTGCAAAACGAGCAATAAATTATACGGCGTACTAATCGAGATGAAAATTCCCCCCTCCCCCCCACTGAAGGAATAATTACCGTGGTAGAATTAGCTCTCGTGCTATTCCTACTGTCTGACTTATCGGCGTAGCAATCGATGTACTGAGGATCAGGTTGTCCTACAGCTTGTATGTGTAATCTTTGGTTTTGTATATCGACTACTAAAATTCGATCGGATTGGTGACCGCTTTCGTCTCTAAATCCGATACCGGAATCGCTATTACTGGTCGTGACACTGCTGTCGTTACTGGGTTGCGGTGAATTGGCGACTAAAGGCTCTTCTAAGTCGTTACGATTGGAATTTTCGTAATATTTACGAATAGCGTCGACTATCGGATCGCTAGTGGCAGGAAAATGGCTACAGTCGGAGCCGCAATTTACGGCAAATTTAAAGGCGATTTTTGCATGCTCATCGTGAGCCGAATTTAGCGTTACGAAAACGTGACAGCTGTTCGAAGGTTCTTCACCGATCGATGTTGTTACTATACCGAAGTATTTACGATTTTGTTCGTTACTGGCGCTACAAAATGTGACTCGACCGCCAGGATAGACTGCTATTGTAGTACCGACATCGTTTTTCAAACGTAAACTGCAAGGAAATACGGTCATCATGACTGGAGTATAGTTACGCTTTTCAGCGCGTAATCGTTTTATACAGCTTCGAATTATCTGCGGAGAAAAAATACCAACATTTCGTAAACAAATACGTCGAATTTATTTCAGCGAGGAAAAAATTCACAAGTAAATAATATACCTGCTGTCGAGAAACAGGAGTTAAAATCTTTGGCATTTCTATTGTTCCTAAGTATCCGACGAGACATTGGTATATGGTGTTTGCTTCGACGACGAGTAAATCTGGATTTTCTACATCGCTATAGGGCGGCAAAGAATCGACCTTTTTGTACGATATTTCACCATCATTACCGTACCTTTCGTCTGCCTTATCTTTGAATAATCCATCGGTCGAGTTGTTACCAAATTTATGCGATTTATTGGCCAACATGGGATGAGTGTTATGTCCATTTGTTTTATACTTGGCTGGGTATTTGGGTTTTTGACGAGCCGTTGCTACGAAATCTTCTTCTGAGCTGTCCGAGTAATAATTCTCGGCTATTTGTAACTTCAATATTCCGTGACAATTACCGATTAACTGAACGACATCGTCGTGAGGTACTTTACTAACATTTTGTCCACATACAGCGATTAAATAGTCGCCTGGTCGAAGTCCAGCTTGTTCGGCGGGGCTGTTTGGTACGATGCAACTCAAAATACAAGGTTGTTGTCCGGATATGGTGAAACCGAAGCCATTTTTACCTCTGCATACTTCGACAGTACGAATACCATAATTAGGTCGTTTTTTCCTTCTTCTACTTGGCTGCATTTTTCAACAAAGCAACGTTTCGTATACACGCTCACATGATTCGGAAGAATTTTCTTACGTGTTTCCCGAATTTGATGCAACTTGGAACTGTAAACTTTCTACTGGAATTTCAGGATACCTATTGAACGAATGAAACTTGTTGGATTTCAAAATCACTTGGCTAACGGCAACGTGTTAAATTTCACTAATTTAAACGATTAATTAATTACGCAATTAACAAGGAATTAATTATCTATGATTAACACTGAAACATCGTCAGATTTTCTAGTAGAAACTAAAATAATTATTTAGAAATGCAGAATGGAATGCAAAAAAAATGATTGCATTTCAAAAACAACATTTCCCACTCTCGGCGTTTATTTTCAAACAAGTGTGTTTGTAGTGGTGAATGTGTTTATATTATTTCACAGATCAACTACCCAGATATTTTGAATTAAGATAACGGAAAATGTTTCCCGATTTTAAAAAGTTACAATTTTATTACAAATCATAAGGATATTTTGGTAAACGTAAAGCTTTTAAAGTTTGTACCATCATTTTAACTTGTAAATTAATTAGCGATTGAACTAAATTCAAAGAAATACTCATCAAATAAAGAATTAAGTGACGTAGAAATGAAAGAAGATTTTTCAGCGATTCTACTGGTTAAAGTGTAGAACTACAAATATTTCCGACATGCTTCAAAATTCCTCACTTTCCAAAGGTAACTTTCTTTGTACTTATCTGTATCTGCGAAGTTCGCAATTTTGTACAAAGAATAAATAGAATTAATTCGAAAAGTCGATGATTCAAGATTATTTAAAAAGTAGTGTGTATTGTTAATCACATCACAGTGTAAATAGTGCATTTTTTTACAAATTCGGTTTCCCAACGTTTAATTATAGTCTACGATCGCCGATACATTAATAGTTCGCTGTAGTTTTATTGTTTCATTCGTTTAACAACCTACTTTTGAAAATGAACTTTCATTTTAATTATAGTTGAAGAATGTCGTCTTTTTTACCGTTTTCACATCCTACAATCATTAAAAAATTGATAGGATGGAAAAAAATTGAAGGCGAAGACAAATATTGCGAAAAGTACATTAAAAATTTGGTAAGAAGATTGAAAAAAGTTAACGCAAACGCTACGGATGAACTATTGAAAGCATTAGCTAACCAGGACTCTAACACTAAGTGTGTTATTATACCTAAGTGAGTACTTATTGTTGATATTATCAATGTGTGTATTGCGTATGAATTTCACGATGAATTGGGATTTTCATTGGAAAATATTTCTGTTTTAGTGCTTGTAACGATAAGGCAGATAACATACAAGGAGTTCGGTAGGTTTATCATTGGTTTATTTATATTTTCACTTTAGATATTGAACGGTATTTTTTTTCCCTTTTTTTTTTCTTTTCGAAAATGATATCGAGTGAAATTTTTTTTGCCTTTTTCTACGTTCGTGTGAAATTTTATATTTTTCAATTTCAGATCAAAAAACTTACCTCACTTGGTTGCTTGCCGAATTTGGCGTTGGCCTCATTTGCAGACTTATTCTGATTTACAGTCTACTGACAACTGTAACTTTGGTTTCTCATTGAAACGTGATTCAGTTTGTATTAATCCATATCATTACAAGCTGGGTTCCAATTCGAGTAAATAATCTTATATTTTACGACACTACCATCAATGCTGAGTGATACCTTCATGATCTATTTTATCATTACAGATTTACCTCCTATCTTGGTTCCTCGAACCCAGGCCATAGACGAAACGTCTATGTTGTGTGACATTCAGCCACACCAAGCCGATATACCAACAGCCGAAAACACCTCGGCTCCAGCATCACAACCTCCTCCAAATACTCTCGTCGCTGTTTCGCCATATACCTCAATGGATTCACCTACTACTCCTCCGGGATACATGTCAGAAGATGGAGATAACAATGATAACCTTAGTAAGGAATTTTAAAGCCCACTTTTTGTTACATCTGAATCAGTTGTACTGAGTTTACATTTTTTTTTTTTTTTTTTTTTTTTTAAAGGTTT
>FIZR01023638.1:0-24745 GCA_900060175.1 Ferrisia virgata | reverse complement strand
TTTTTTTTTGGGGGGGGGGGGGGGAATGAACCTTCTTTATACGTGTATTAATATTGATGATTTGTCTCAGATCCCAGCAATTCGGAAAGATTTTGTCTTGGATTACTTTCAAATGTTAACCGACATGCTGTAGTTGAACAAATAAGAAGGCACATCGGTAAAGGAGTCAGATTATATTATATCGGCGGTGAAGTATTCGCAGAATGCCTCAGTGACTCCAGTATTTTCGTTCAGTCGCCGAATTGTAATCAACGATATGGCTGGCATCCGGCTACTGTTTGTAAAATACCTCCAGGTATGTTATCTGTACGCTTACAATGGTTCAACCGTTCACATTTATTAACTTGTACTTTATTTAGGTTGCAATTTAAAAATATTTAATAATCAAGAATTTGCGGCGCTTTTGTCTCAATCCGTTAGTCAAGGATTTGAAGCGGTTTACCAATTAACTAGAATGTGTACCATCAGGATGTCATTTGTTAAAGGATGGGGTGCTGAGTATAGGTAAAATATTGCTGCTTAATTTTAGCTCGTTTCTTTTCATGCAGATATAATGTTGAAATTTATTACATTGTTTTAGGAGACAAACAGTTACATCAACGCCGTGTTGGATCGAATTGCATTTAAATGGACCACTACAATGGTTAGATAGAGTACTAACCCAAATGGGTTCTCCTCGTCTACCTTGCAGCTCGATGTCGTAAGGTTTTTTCGAAACATTTTTATATAAATATTTTTCTTTTGAAAAAAAAAAAAAAAAAAAAGTCGTCGTCGGAAATAAGCAATCGAAAAATTGATAAACTAAACCTATTTTTAATATTTTGAAATAATGTACAAATTATTTTTAAAAACAAACTTTCAACTTGTTACTTACTCATGACAGGTTTACCTTTTAACATGATTCGGAATTGTTAGCTTTTTAGAGATAAGAGTACGGATATGGTTTTTTTTTTTTTTTTTTTTTTTTTGTAGAGGAGCTGCGATAATTTTGTACGAAGTTTTTTCTTTCAATTTTTGAATTTTGAATCAAAATGGGTAGTTTTTTTGTATATTTGCCAATGGATTGCCTTAAATGATCGTAACGTGATAAATTGTTTTAAATTTTTCAAATGTTACTCTTTCTTTTCGTTTATTTTCTTCTTTTTGATAGCGTGCTAAAGTAGTTTTGCTCATCGAATCATTCGATGACTCGAAATTTATTTTTATATGGTTTATTTTTTATATGTTTTTTTTCTTCTTTTTTCGTAACATTTTTTCTTAAAAGTTTGTTATAATTGATAATGATTTTTGTGTATTTTTTGTTTTTAATTTTAGCTCTCAAATACCCCTTTTTTTTTCTTTTCTCTATTTTGTTTTATATGGATAGTATTATGAAGCTATGTGTAGGTATGAAGCTTTAAAATTCTTACGATAAAATTTTTTTTATTCGATTTACGGTTATGGTATATAATAACAGTTACCTTACATGTTGAACGTTGATTAAATCTAATTTTAATGTGTTATTTTTGTTTTTGTTTTTTTTTCTTCTTGTCATTGTTTTTTTTTTTCTTAATTTTTTCATTCAAATAATTTGAATTTCTTAAAATGAATTTTTAACATTACAGTAAATATATTTACATTTATACGTAGAGATGCGCGAAAACTTTTCGATCAAATTTTGACTTTTTTTTTGTTCCTTTTTATCTGCTTGAAATAATTTTTCTCAACATAAGAAGTTTCTTTACTTTTAATTCGTACAAAATTCTGTAACAAATGAAAAACATTTATCAAACAATTTCTACATTAAGCGAAAAATGCATTCAGATTATTTGTATTTTTTAATTTTATAATTATTTTTATTACCAATTTATTATGGTAAGAGTATTTTATAAATTTTACTTTCGGTATTTCTATTATCATTGTGTTTTCCTTCGAATGTAATTTTAAAAGATAGTTTCAGTGGGTTGTTTCATCCACGTCTGTCGCCATTAACATTAATTTCGTGGAATAAGATAGTAGCTCTTGGTCGGAAGGAATTCCTTTTTTTTGGCAGGTAAATAAATACTTTCAACGGATTATCTCCTAAGTACAACTCGTTTTCACCTTTGGTGTATATGTTATATTCTAATTTTAATTCTTTTTTTTCTTTTTTTCTTTTTTCTTTTTTTTTTTTAATTCTGAAAATGTACAAGTTTTATTTTTTAATAAGTAGTTTTTTACAATTTATTGTTATTTTTTCGCAATGTTAGTATTAAGTTCATGTTTTTAAAAGTAATATTAACCGTAATTTAATGAAACAAAATGAATAACATAATCGTGTAATAATGGCAGTTAAGTTTAATTTCTTTTCTTTTCTTTTTTTAAGACACTACTTGTATAATTATGCATAATGTACTTATGCATTGTTGCAATAATGAAAAAAAAAACGAGCATTCTAAAATTTTCGTACCTACTTGAAGTATTTTTACTTCGATACTTCGGTACGTTTTGATAGTTTTTAAGTAGCTGTCATTATGAAAAGGACGAGTTAAATGTGTAAAATATTCGAAGTGATATTGTTATCAGTTGATTTGAAAGAATTATTGTATTAACATTTTTCATGAAAATTTTTGTTTATTTTATTTGACGATATTGTTCTTATCAACTCATGCCATTATTTCGAGTCTTCTTTTCATTATTCAGCTATAGGAATACTCGTAATGGCAGAGTTTTATTCGTCAAGTATCTTTGTTCTACGGAAGGCTTTCAATTTATTGTAGGCTTTGTCATGTATCGCGACCATTTTTATATTTTGAAAATGCGAAGCGTTTGCAAAACGAAGATTATTGTGAATACGTGGCTGAAATTGCAAAATGACGAATTTTCTGGTCATCAATTATGAATTGTGTTTTGTAACCATTATTCTAGTGATCAACAATTTTGAAAAGCCGAATTTAAACAACATTAGTACCAATATCGTTTTAGCAATTGGAGTAATGGTATAAGATCAGCAAGTATTTAGTGTTCTATTACTGTTGCTTGTTGAATATTGATCAAACTTATTCAATTACAGGCTACTGAAGCTTACAATGTATTCCTAAATACGTAATTTTCCTCCAGAAAATTGAACTATTTAAACCACTGAATAACAGGAATACGAAAAGTATGTCGAATGGTTTTTGGATATGCTGGAGATCTGGAGATTTCTGTTGTCCATTCTCAATATATTAACATCGCGAAGTGTCAAGGTTTTCTTTATAGTTATGCAGGTATTTTCTTTTTATAGTTAGGTACTTACTTTTCAAGTTTTCATCAACCCAACTTGGCCACTTCTATGTCCTTCTACCCAACAACCTATTAGTTCTACTCGACGGATTAGAGGGTCAATACCCTCGCGATATCTATTTGAAGAATTGAAGTGTTGATGTTATAATTAGTCATTCATTTCGCCGATTCGAGATGTATGGTTCCTCGTTCGTGTGAATGTATGTCAAATGTATTGTCTACGGTCTTCTAAAATCAGAATGATTTCACGTTTTCGTTTCCTTTTTCTTACAAGTTGTAATTGAACAATATCTCCCCCTCCCCCCTCTGGCCTTAGTTATTTTAGCTGCAACCCAAAAATCTATTTTTTGATTACGTGCAGAATCTGCCACAGGAAACAAGCTACGCTGACGAATTTTCAATTTAACCTTTAAAAATGGAAATTTACGAGACTGTTGGAAATGTTGGAATGGAAAAAAGAAAAACATCAAAATTTAACTTCACAATAATCCTTAGAAAACAACTTAGGATTGAAGTTGAACCCGTTCAAGTTCAAATCCTTCGATGAGGACAATGACCCACAATAGCAGATTCGGAAAAACCATTACCGAAAACTGAAACAATAACGCAGCGTGAAAATATTCTAGTCTTTTCGGGTGAACGTCGTAAAACACATTTTATGATGTTTGGTTGTTTGAGTTTGAGTTGTTTCTTTCAGCTTCATTGGAGTTTCTCATTTTATTTTGATTTCTATGATTTGTCTTCTCATTAATAATTAATCGGTTGTTCAGGTTTTCATTATTAAACTTTGAGAGTTATGGTGACAAGTTTATTTTTATTCGAACGAGTTATTTTGTTTAGTGATATAACTCGGTTTAATTGATCAATTCGATATAAATTCATAGATGCTTTTCGTATTTTATTAATGAATTAATCGGAGCTGCTTCATTATGATCTTTCTTCTTATCAGTGAAAGCACGCGTATTTGTGGTAAAATTAATAAATTTGCGATTATTCGAACATTATCTTCGGCTTAAAATTCGACAGTACAGCGTCGTTAACTATTAAAATTCCAACATATCTCATATCTTGTCTTATCTAAGTGAAATTT
The DNA here is from genome assembly GCA_900060175.1 of Ferrisia virgata. Lineage (NCBI taxonomy): Eukaryota > Metazoa > Arthropoda > Insecta > Hemiptera > Pseudococcidae > Ferrisia > Ferrisia virgata. Next base: position 20,412 of record FIZR01023638.1, on the reverse strand, counting down.
AATACCTAAGTGTTTATGCCTGGTAACTTGAATACGTAGTTGTGGCCAAACAGATGGTTCGAATTTACTTGTAAAAAATTAATTTGTAATCGAACGATTGTTATTAATTGCATAGATTTTAGACGATTTCAGTGTATAAACGTTATATTATGGATTTCTATGCGATTTATATTTTCTAAAGTATGATGTGTTTTTCGCTGTTACGCGAAATCGGTAGGTGTTTTTTTCATTCTTTATAGAATGAGATATGATGGCGAATTTTCGTATTATCGTACGCAGTTGGTCGTTGTTTTGAAGCTTCGTATAATGATTTCAATGCGAATTCGTGAGTAGCTATTAATTAAATGTTTTTTTCTTAGACATGGACCTTGGGTTGAAATTGAATTGAAACATGATGCCGAAGTATGCGTATACAAGATAGAGAGGCTGTGAATGCACCATGCGTCGGTACTATGGAAGCAAAAGATGTGAACGGAGCATCTATACCGGCTACTGAAATAAAAACAGATTTGAAAACCGAAATAAACGACGCTTCACATTCGAACGGTATATTAAGCCCACCTACAACGCCTTCGACTACTACACCCTCTGAAAGCGATTACGCTCCTAATGGACCTGGTTCAGGAAGATTTAAATTTTTTAAAGGTAAATTTCATCTGTTGTTTAGTGGAAATTATTTTGCGATACTTATTGGTAACATTTGTGCAATTTGTTAGATGGTAAAGTTATTCTCGAACTTTGGCATCACAAAAATGGAGAAAGAATGTTTTGGATACCAGTTTCAAAAAACTCGACATTTTGGCCTCCAACTGGCCATTGCACTCCGCGGCAAGAAAGTTCTACCTCATTAAGTGGTGAGCAAACTCTGTTCGTAATACCTATAATATTCATTGTAACGAAGAATTATAATCATATTACGTATGGATTTAGTTTCCGATGATAATTCATCGATTCAGTCTTCTCCGTGGCAACGAGACCATTGTTGGAAGCAAACGGTACCTAGGAAAAACGTAAATCGTGGACTAGAATTCTCATGGGTTGCCCGTAAACGTAAAATGAGATTTTCTTCGTTAGCAATTCGTCGAAAAAGGCGAAGACCGTACGATCCGGTGAAATTCGAAGTCGATGAAATATTTAAGGAGGATAATTCATCGCGTAAATTCAACTCGAATATAAAGAGAAAATTAATCGATATAATACAAAAATTATCAGAGCGTAGAAGTTACGAAAACGCGACCAATTCATGCCGTACAGATCCCGGCATTGTATCGCCTCGCAAAAGAATTCTCAAAGAGTTCGAAAAAGTATCATTAGAGGAGATGGGCAACACCAGTAAAAAACATCGAGCTCGAACCATTGCTTCCAGCGCCTCGGCTAATACCGTATCTGTATTCACCGGGAGCGTTTCCAGTCCTATTGCTAACGCATCGGTCACTGCCATTACTAGTAAACCTGCAAACAATCACAGTATTACTTCGATCCTGTCTAGAGACGAAGAACCGTCATTTTTACGCAATTTACTAAAATCTCCGAACGAATCGTCTTCTGAATCGAAAAGCTCATTTACTGCCGAATCACCATCCAATGCTGATATTCGAATTCCCCCTTCACGTCCCAGTCATTGCTCCACTCCAATATCGGCTTCTCTTTCACCACCATATCCTAAAAATTTGCATTGTCCACAGCCCATTCCTTCGTATATTCCACCTGCATATTTGTATCATTCTACCCAACCATTTCTCAGTTCACCTCCAATATCGAATCATCCCCCTTATTACAGTGCTTTTACGTCAACGTATCGTGATCCTTCTGTGTGGTCAATGCCTTCCGTATCTAGTCTTCCTAGGCAATCTGTATATCCGGCGGCCAACGTACCATCTTATCCTCCGATAAGCCTTTCGCCCTATATTCCCGTCGCACATTCTTCTTTCCAAAGTTACTCAGTTACGGAAAATGGAAATGGTGAGTTGATTGTGGAAATTTTTCTATAGTATTTTCGTTTTATCGATGCATGTGATTTATTTGTTTCTTTTTTATTTCATTCCAGATGCTCCACTAAATTTATCAAAACATTGAAAATTTGAAAGCAATAAGTCAGTGTAATTTTATAACAAACAGAAACTTCGTGCCTTTTTTTTTCTTTTCTACAAATCATTTTTAAATACATTTAAAAAGGTATAATCATTAAGAACATTATGACAAAAGTATTTTTTTTTTTTGTATCTTATTATTGTAAATTCATACTAAATGTTTCCTATTGTTATATATGTAAATATTTGAATATGTAAATTCGCTTCATCAAATTTTACATTATTGTATAGTATCATTTTGTCTAACAAAGAAAAATAGTTATCTTCATGACGTATCGATTTTTATTTATTTTTCTGCAAATTTTCATAGCTGTGATTTTTAAATTTTTTTTCAGACAACTTTTTTTTTCATTTTTTGTAGAACCTTTTATTTAATTGTTTAATTTATTAATTTTTTTTTACGTTTTACCCGTATTTATAAACATTATTATCGACAAGTTTACGACTGTAGTTCATACATTAAGTATATTTACAATAATTTTAATGTGTTCAACATAATTTGTATCATTTTACAGAGCTAGAACATAGATCTTGTACGTTTTTTTTATCTTTTAATATTTTTGTTGTAAATTATTATTCGATTGTACTAACACATTTTTTAAAACTATACACTGACTGGTAAAATACATAATGTTTATAGATTAACTTTTTAATAAAATATTTTTTATAATGTATTTGTCGTGATTTTCGTATTTTTTCAGTTGAAGATTACTATACCAGCAACCGAAGATTTATTAAAATTATATTCGTCGAGTTTAATTCAATTAGACAGAATGTACGTGAGACTTGAGTCTACGATAGTTAAATTACGTTATCAAAAGAATTCAACGAATAATTGGAGGTCATTCAACGCTGACATTCAGATGGAATGAATAATTCTCATGATTCTCTGCCGGTCTCTACCGCTTGAGAAGTTGATGGAAGTGTGAAACGTTATAGTCGTAATGAAAATCCATCACTGAAGGTGATATTCTTTTCTACAATAACGAACTCTTCTGCATTAAAAATAATACTTCTTTTCGAAAGTTTAGAATCAAGTAATTATTTCGTCTTTTGAATTTTTGAAAATATTTCTCCACTCTCCTCCGATCGTTGTTGCGTTCTTGCTAATTATCAGATAATGGCGTTTGGAAAAAATTTTCATTCTAGCCAATCAGCTGAGCGTAAAAAAAACAAAAAATTACCTACCTATTTGAAAATTTTGAAATTCGCCTACTTTTTAAATTGCCATTTTTACGTCGAAGTTGGCAACACTACTCAACAGCCAGCAGCCAAGAATCTTATAAAAAATGAACAAAAATGGCGTTTCTTGTTTGTATTTTAGATCACTACTACGTTATGTAAATATGTAAATCTTCGATCCGTTAACTGGTTTAATGTGTTTTTTTAGCAATGAAAACGTTATGTATAAATCATTAATCTCCAGTTAGCTAGTGTCTGGGAACACATTTCACAATGACTGCAAATATGTACAGAGTTGGTGGTGAGTTTGAGATTTACGTTATTTTGTTTATACCCGGTTTTATACCCCGTTGCAAAAGACTGGTTGATAAATTCGTCGAGAGCTTATTTCATTAAGGCCACATACAATCATATAAAACCCTTCCGTCGCAGAAATTAACGTTTCAAGTTTTTGTTCGGAAGCACGATTTATGACTCCAAACACAAAATATTCCACTTCAATGTGTCCGTTTCAATGAAATCCCGATTTGCAATTATTATTAAATATTCTCTTGACGATCAGTTCATCTGTCATATTAAAAGTATTTAACTTATGTACCGAGCTAATTTTGTTTAAAAACTTCTTACGACTTTCGGCTTTTAATTGTTTTTTTATTGATTTTATGCCATTTTATCAAAGACTTTTAATTACTTTTTCACTGCGATGCCTATTGAGTAGTTTTACTCCAATTATTTATAAAATTGATTTAAGATCGATTTAGAGCAATGATTTATTTCTTTACGAATCGAACGAATGTGTATTTTTGAATTGCAGATTATGTGTACTTTGAGACATCTTCCAATTCACCATATCATATTCGCAGGATAGAAGAACTAAATAAGGTATATGTTTTAAAGTGTTTCAATTCTACGAAACACCGAGTATTTACTTCATGATTTTTTTTTTTTTATAGACACCTAATGGTAACGTCGAAGCTAAAGTTATGTGTTTCTTCAGAAGAAGAGATTTACCAAGTTCTTTAGTGATGTTGGCCGATAAACACCAACAAGGTATAATTTTCGAGTTCAATTTTTTACCTAAATTTACGCGATAATATTTACAACGAAATGTATTACGACAGGTGGATTAGACGGCGAAGTTAACGGTAGTAATAATGGGCCCTGGGGGTTGAATTATTCGGAGAACGAATTAACGCCTAAACAAAGGCATCAGTTAAAACATCGAGAATTATTTTTATCTCGTAGAGTGGAAACCGTGCCGGCCACGTTGATAAGAGGCAAATGTTCTGTAACGTTGCTCAATGAAACCGAGTCCCTTTTAACTTATCTTAATACTGAGGTAAGTTACAGATAAGATGTTATGATTGTAATTTTTTCTAATCGATTGAATAATTGTAATTTTTCCCTTATTTGTAGGATATGTTCTTTTATTGTTTGGTCTTTGACCCTATGCAAAAAACTTTGTTAGCTGATAAAGGAGAAATTAGAGTAGGGAGCAAGTATCAGGCTGATATTACTCCCTTATTGAATAACGGTTTGTGTGAATTTATCATTTATGATTCAACGCTTGAATATTGGCTTTTACGAAAGAATTTTTTGTGTTCATAGAAGAAACTGATTCAAGATCGGAAACAGAACCGTTAGAAACATTGGTATGGACACCAAGTCACGGTCTGACAGATAGACAAATTGATCAATTCTTAGTTATTTCAAGGTATATTAATTACATCGTTTATATGCAGAATTGAATTAAATATTAAAAAGATAATTTCACAGATCTGTTGGTACATTTGCAAGAGCACTGGATTGTTCAAGTTCTGTAAAGCAACCAAGTTTGCATATGAGCGCCGCTGCTGCGTCAAGAGATATTACTTTGGTGCGTTTTAATATTAAATAGTACTTTTCTTTCTGCTATACGATTATTAATCGTGAAATTTGTTCCGGTATAGTTTTATGCCATGGATACTTTACATAAGCATAATTACAATTTATCGGCGGCCATTAGTTCACTAGTGCCCATTAAAGGACCAGTGCTGTGTAGAGACGAAATGGAAGAATGGTCTGCGTCTGAAGCCAATCTATTCGAAGAAGCTCTAGAAAAATATGGAAAAGATTTTAACGATATTCGACAAGATTTTGTAAGTAGAATAGATAATATAAATGTGACAGATTGGCGTATGTTGTCTGTTTATTTTATAGGCTGTGTTATCTTTGTTGAATTTTTTCTCATAGATACCTTGGAAAACATTGAAAAATATAGTAGAATATTATTATATGTGGAAGACGACCGATAGGTATGTGCAACAAAAACGAGTCAAAGCAGTTGAAGCTGAATCAAAACTCAAACAAGTGTACATTCCTAATTAGTAAGTTTCTTACATCTTTAGTAATTTAAATTAGTGAAATATTCTATGCGTTGAGTACTGATTCTAAATATCGTATCTGTGCTTTCTTCTAGTAATAATAAACCAGCATCGACATCACAAGCTCCAATGCAGCAACCTCCAGTCACTTTAAATAACAAGAACATCGTCAATGGTACAGCTGGTGCTCATTCTAATGGACGCGACTTTTTCATTCCAGGAAATTCGTGCGAAGTTTGTAATGGTAAGCTCAAGTAGTTAATTTGAAGAGGTCCTAACAAAAATGTATGTGACAACCTGATATCGAATTCTTTGCAAAAATTGAGTCAAGTATACCTGACGAAACACTCATCCTACTTGTCGCCTACTAAATAATGAACAATAGCCCAGCCGAAAATCGCCGGAATAATCGATCAATAGCTCTCTCAAAGTATCCCAGAAACATCAAAGCAATTAATCTTGAGATAAAAAAACATTAAAATAAATTTTACATTTTTGACTGATACAATTTAACCGTTATTCTCCTTTCGTGAACGTAAGATCTGAATTTAACTAGTACCTTGATAATTTATTTGGATTTTGATTTTACAGTCACAATGTCCAGTCAATGGTATCCATGGACGATGTCCAGTTATCAGTGTAAATTATGCCATAGTTGTTGGACTTACTGGAAAAGATATGGCGGATTCAAGTCACCTTCTAAATTATGTATGCTAAATCATTGATATTTTTTCAAAATAAAAATACACCAAACATATTTCTGATACATCAATTCTTCTGTAGGTGAAAACGAAGTAGATCCTGTGAAGAAGAAATCAGGAAGCATTTCGGACGAAGGTTAGTTCTTCGAAAATTTGAAACCACACAGAAGAAATATTGAGAACTAACTTCTTGACTTAATGTTTTGTTTTTCTATTTTCTTCACAGAACGTACACCCGCTTCAACACCTCATCGACCGCACAGATGTAGTATCATTGGTTGTGGAAAAGTAAGTAAAATTCCGATCAGTCGTAGTGTATTCAACGTTTCGTACGATTTAACCGGGCCTATTTTTTTCACGTGTGCTCTTTGTGCTTCAGGAATTCAAGCTGAAAGCTCATTTAGCAAGGCACTATGCCACATCACACGGTTTAGCTGTTAGAACTGGCTCGCCGAGACCTATAATGAAAACCAGAACGGCGTTTTATTTGCACGCGTCGTTTCTTACGCGAGCTTCTAGACGACTATGTCAATCTTTGGTTCCACCTCGCCACATAGCTAGATCACCATTTTACCCAATAAACGTACACGCCATTAAGCAAGAATGTTAGTCAATTGATTCGCTAATTTTGCAGCGCATTCGATTTTATCAGCAACTTAATCGTGTTTATTTTGTGCGCGCGATGCAGGTCAAACACAGCTGGCGAATAAATCTCCGTTAGAATTGAAAGAATTGTTCAAATACAGACGCAGGGATCGTGGAAGCGTTACTTTGATTGCTACACGATTAGCGATCTCGAGAAATCGCGAATTAGTTGTACCTGAATGGTTGGCACCTACGCATAAGGATAAATTACCCAAATCAGAGAGAGTAGCTTTTCCGAAACCTCCCAAAGGACCTGGTTGGTATATTTAGCGAGTTTTTATTCGTTTTTTTCTACGCACGAAGGTTGATGTTATGACGCTTTTTTTTTTCAGACGGTAGTTTATTATATGAAAAAATTCCTAACGCTGTCATCGAACCTGATAAAACTGCCTTGAACAATCTGCCAGCTGGAATGAAAAAGCGTAATTTTGAAGAAGCTAATGGTAAGTTGATCTAAGATCAATATTCTCGACATTTATTTACATTACACGTTTGCTCTTATAATCTTAAATGAAATCTTACATTTTTTGAATCGCTGCTTAGATCTGGAATGGGAAGAAGGTACGCCATATTGATTGATAAGCGTTTTCTTCGAGTCTTTTATTTATTCCGCGTGTAAATAATATAGTGACTCGTTATTTATCTTTTGTTTCATTATTTTGATTATTTTCATGTTGTAGGAATGGTAGTACCGCAAGTCGGACCACCTTCTAAACGAGTTCACCGTGAACAGACTTTCACGCCAGCGGTCCAACCACCAGTAGCAGAATTAGCGCCACCTTGTCCTGTGAATCTTCTAAATGGAAATAGAAACCGTATGGGAATGGTAGCTAGAACAGGTAGAAAACAAGTCATGTCCTGGATGGATGCCCCCGACGATTTATATTTTCGATCTACCACCGGTACAAAGTAAGTATCCAGAATTTAGTCACATTAAATGTACTGTACGAAAATTGGTGCATATGGTAATTATATCTTTTTTCTGCGTGCAGAAATACACGTAAATTATTGACGGTAGCAGAATTGAGGAGAGCGGCACGTAAACCATGGCGTAGCATTGTACAGCAAAATGTTTGAATCTGCTGAGTTATCTAAATTAGGAATTTTATCGTTGTCTCGAAAAACTATGTACTAATCGAGTACATATTGGTTAAATCTTTTAAATAGAGCAGCATTTTTAATTTACCTGAAATGTGTCTTGTTTTTAAACGTCTTTTTAATAATGAAGTTATATGAAAACGCGTCATTATATAAAGAGACGTGTCATTTTTAAATTGATACTGAAAAATTTTTAATTATTGTTTTCGTCATCGTCCCGTGTTATTTAAGAATGTAATTTATAAGTGTACCGTTGTGTTTGAATATATATTTTTGTGTACTATAGCGGTTATTTCTTTTTTTTATTTTTGTTTTTTTTTTTTGTAATTTTGTTTTCAAAATAACTTATCGATAGGAAAGGTTTTTATTTGTGATGTCGATCATTGTAATTGGGGGAAGGTTTAAGTTTGAGAATGTGTTTTTTTTTCTTTTTATTTATTTATTTCTTTTTCGTTTTGTTTCTTGTTTTTTATAACAATTAACAGCTTTTAGGTTAATTTTGCATTTAGAAAGTTTTAATCGCTGAATTTTTCATGAACTAAAAGATATTTTATCGCGTCGCCATTTTACGAATTTATAACTATAAAGTTTTTAAAGTTATTGTGATTTTTTAAATTCTATTTTGTACGATAATCGAATGGAGGTTTTTAGATTTATATTATGTTAATGACGTGTTGAATATTGTACGTAAAACAAAAATATTTTGAACTTTAAAAAATTGTTTTTTTTTTTTCAAACATGATAGGAATAGTTTGTATTACGTTCGTTGGTTTAATGTTGATAAAAAATAACGGTATTGTGTAATTAATGTATATTGATTTTTTAAATATTTTTATCGCTTTGTATCTGTAATGAAACAAGCCAAATTTGAATTTGTAAATAAAAATTTCTAAAAGTATGTAGGCCTACGTAGTTTTATATGCAACGCGTCAACGTGTGTCTGTAATGATCTGAATAGTCAGCGCGGTGATGATGATGATGATGATTCTAGGCTATTTTTATATTCCGGTTGATCGCGATAATTGTTAAAATGTGGCCGTGTGAGGTATCAAGGACGTTCACTATATTAATTAGAAGCTTGATAAAGAGTGGTAGAGGTGAAACGTGAAAGTAGGTTTCGATAAAATAGTTGTTTCAATGGTCGAGTATTTTCATAAGTGAAATTCAACCGATCTATCATTTTAGTTGCTTGTAAATTTTTAAGAACGGAAAAGCATCGATAATAGTTACATTGGAATGAATTTTATTAACGTAGCTGTAATAATAATCCATTCTTTACAATGTGATTTAGAAATGATTCGATGGATAGATTCTTCTAATTATTAATTATTGATTTTTTTCAATGCCTGATAAGATGTAAGAATAAAACGTAAAAATGTGGTAATTACGTAAAATGTATGAAAATAGGTGAACACTTCTAAACCGACGCTCATTGGTCAATTAAATTCACGTAGTAACCAATCAAATTGCACAAAAATTTAATTTCAATATTACACTTTCGAATCGAAACTTCCACTACACTGTTGGAACTCATTCGAAAAAAAGCTCAAAGTCTAGTTGTTGTTCCGTAGAAACGGTCCGGAACGGAACGGCCGTACGGACAAGCAAAGAGAGCGCGAAATAAAGTGTGGAAGCGTGAACTTATGAAAAACATATATTACGAGAAATTACAGTTAGATACCAACAACAAAATAAATACCAAATAAGTAGAGTTTGTGCTGGGCGGTACTCGTACTACGAGGTCAGCGACCTGGACTACGAGATGCCGATCCCGGTACCATTACTTCACACCTGGCGGACATAAAATATCCGTCAGTCTCCACAACAGAGAGGTGAGCGGCTAGATAGGTAAAGGTAAATAATTCTACATAAAGCAACTTGGATTTAAGATCGAAGAGCAGAGCAGGGCGGCGAGCGAACCATCACGTATAATAAGTTAGTTAAAAGATTTTTACTCACATTTTTGACTGAAGCTGCAGCTTCCGTAGCTGAATCGATATTTTTCGTCATTGTGATAGGATAAACGATATTTCTTTAATTCGCGAAATGTAAAATAAACGAAAAATATAAATTTGCACAATGGCATTAGGATCGAAGAGCAGAGAAGTCGTTTTGACGTGTCGGAAATTTCTAGGTAAGTTTAAGTTCTTATAATATAAGAACTTTGAAGAGAATATTATTCTCTTCAAAGTTTTAGTGACCAGTGAAAGTTGTAAGTTGTTTCCGTGAGATGGGATAGTTTGGTAGGTTGTGAAAGTAGGTAAGTTAGGTAGGTTCGAGCGTGTTGTCAATCATGCGTCACGCGTGACGTCACGCTCGAGTCGGAACTTTTCGACAGTTGTGGAAGTGAATGACGTGTTAGTTGTTGATACTGTGCAGTTGGAACTTAATTGATATACCTTTATATAAATTTTAATTAATATTAGAATGTACTTGCTAGTGCAATAATCGCTTCTAGTTGAGTGCTTGAGCACCAGCTCTCGTAGAACAAACTTATAGCGGTCTCCTCAACCAAGTACATAAACGCAATTTAATATCATGAAGAATAACTCCTAATTTCGGAACTTTTTTTAAAATTTTGATTTTATCATTCGCAGAAATATGTCCACCTTTGAAGAATTTATACAAAAAGCTGAGGACACCGATGGTATTCGATTCACTTGGAATGTTTGGCCATCCAGTCGTCTGGAAGCGACTAGGTTAGTAGTTCCAATCGGTGCACTTTATCAGCCGCTGAAAGAACGTCCAGGTATGCTTTAATCATTACTTTAGTTAAGGTATATTAGTTTTCCATAATTTTATTTTGAATTATCGATTCCCTTATAGATTTACCAGCTATACAATACGAACCGGTGCTTTGCAGCCGGACGACTTGTCGAGCGATTTTAAACCCGTACTGTCAAGTTGATTATAGAGCTAAATTATGGGTGTGCAATTTCTGTTATCAAAGGAACGCGGTAAGTTAATTTTATTTGCGTATTTTGTATTCATTCGAAATATTTCATTATTCGTAATATTATAATTATTTATTTTATTATTTAGTTTCCTCCTCAATATGCAGCTATATCAGAACAACACCAACCAGCAGAATTAATACCGGCATTTTCCACTATCGAATACACAATTTTGGTAATGATTTATGACGCAGTGTTTAAATTATGCTGTGAGAGTTACGAATTTACGTGAAATTTTGTTTTACAGAGATCGCAGTGTTTACCACCGATATTCTTGTTGGTTGTCGACACATGTCTAGATGACGAAGAATTAGTAGCTTTAAAAGATTCGTTGCAAACTTCGCTGAGTTTATTACCTCCAAATGCATTGGTCGGTTTGATCACGTTTGGTAGAATGGTTATGGTGAGTAATTGGTATAATTTCGGTTATATTTTTGATATACAAACTAATACCAACGTACTATTGCTAGGTTCACGAGTTAGGAATCGACGGAGTTTCTAAAAGCTACGTGTTTCTCGGTACTAAAGATTACACTGCTAAAAAAGTCCAAGATATGTTGGGTATTGGTAAAGGAGCCGGTATGCCTCAAGCTACTCAACACGGTAGATCTGCTGCAACTCCTGCCCCCCAGTCACTTCCCGTTAACAAGTAAGTTTTGGTATTTAATTGATTCCTTTTTCAACCTAATGTGAACTTATTTTTTTTTTAAATTTTGTTTCAAGGTTTTTACAACCTGTTCATATGTGTGATATAAATATAACGGATATACTAGGCGAATTGCAACGCGATCCTTGGCCAGTACCACAAGGAAAACGAGCCCTTAGATCGACCGGAGTAGCTTTATCAATAGCTGTCGGACTTTTAGAGGTATAATTATCGAATGATGAACTTCTACAACTTCTACGACGTGATCGATTAATTGAGTTTCTTCTTCAGTGCACGTATCCGAACGCTGGCGGAAGAATTATGCTATTTATCGGAGGTCCGTGCTCTCAAGGACCTGGCCAAGTGGTGAATGACGATTTACGAGAACCTATTCGATCTCACCACGATATCCATAAGGATAACGCGAAATACATGAAGAAAGCTATTAAACATTACGACGCTCTCGCCTTGCGAGCTGCCACGAATGGCCATACTGTCGATATTTATTCTTGTGCCTTAGACCAGACTGGTTTATTAGAAATGAAAAGTTGTGTAAATAGTACTGGGTAAGGTGGTTGATTTTCGCCTGTGACCAATATCGAGAACGCCGTTCGAACTAACGTTTGTGTTTAATTTTTGTTCACAGCGGACTTATGGTCATGGGAGATTCTTTCAATTCCACGTTATTTAAGCAATCGTTCCAAAGAGTTCTTTCGAAAGACCAAAGCAATAATTTGAAAATGGCATTTATTTCGAACGTTGAAGTAAAAACGTCTCGCGAATTGAAAGGTATGTTGACACGTGTGAAAATACCTCTTATTTGATTAAATTTCAACCGATTTTTCACCTAGTTATGGGAGCTATTGGAAACTGCGTTTCGTTAAATACTAAAGGACCATGCGTCTCTGATACTGAAATCGGTCTCGGTGGAACGAGTACGTGGAAATTCTGCTCGCTTACTCCTACTACGACAAGTGCATTCTTTTTCGAAGTAGTGAATCAGGTAAAACGAACACACATAATTATGAACATTGTGTAAGTATTGTCGTGCGAATTAAGGACGCTAAATGATTCCTTCATTTAATAGCACGGTGCTCCAACCCCTCAAGGAGGTCGAGGATGCATACAATTCATTACAAATTATCTTCATGTCAGCGGGCAGCGTCGAGTTCGTGTCACCACCGTCGTTCGAAAGTAAGTCATTGTAAAATGACAGAATATTACATTGTGTTGGAAGATTTATTCGGTCATCATACTCCGTATCAATTAACTTGTAGTATATCGATAATCTTCGTCAATGTACCGTTTGGCCTTACGTGTTCCGGCGGCGATTCTAGTTTTAGAACGTGAGCTACGAGCGGGTACACGTCTATATTATGTAGCCAAGGGATATGGTAGTTTTTCCGGAATATCGGACCAATCGCCGTGAAAAAAGCTCGCATGTTTTTCAACCCAGGAACGTAGCCGTGATTACCTAATAATAAAGATGAAATTATGAGCGTAATATCGATCTATTCCGATTGAAATATCAACTTTTATTACCTTTTTGCGTTGGATTATCGTCAAACGAATAACACGGATTGGATACCGCGTATAGTCCGATATTCCTGCGATTTTCTTTCCAGTGCCAAAAATCTGGCATGTCTTCTTTCTTGTAAATTCTAAAAGTTTTATTAGTTTGCGCCGCCGAAGTCAAGTTATTGTATATTTCTTCTTCGTAACCTGAAAGACGAACGTGATAAATGAAACCAGTCTTGTACGAGTATATTTTCGAATAATATATTTGGTACCTGATTTTGGAAGTATCTGAATTACAGGAGAATCTCCACAAGTCGTGTATTTTTCTCGATCCATCAAAGCAGATATATTGATTATCCTTTCGGTTTTTATTTCTACCATTCCGTGGTCGCTCAAAATGATCAAGTTTATCCTTTCTTCTAATTCGGGATGCTCTTTTAATCGTTCGAAGAAATAAGTTAATATATCGTCGACCTGTTTCAACTTCGAGTTCGTTTCTTTGGAATATGGCCCGTAAGCGTGACCGAAGGCGTCTGGTTGTTCGAAATACGCGTTGAGTAGATTTATCGGTTTCTCTGGATCGAGAAACCATTTCATTATCGTATCTATCCTGTCGGTCCATTTTACAGACGAATTGTATTTTTGGAAATATGTCAAATTGGTATTTTGGTACTGGAAGTCACAACCAGGCCACATTGAACATCCACTATGACGACCATCTCCGCTCTTCTCGTTCAGTGTCTGCAAAAATACCACAATGATTATTACTTTTCGTCTGTTCGACATTTTGAATAATTAAACTTCAAAAGTCAGATGTAGAAATACTTCATATTTTGCACATTGTACTTCACCCATCTCCATTCTCATCGATGTACCCTCCGTTCTATTTATTTATCTGCTCACTTAAGAGTTAAGACAATCTTACTAGCTGATGAGTTCACTATTAATGAGGTAAATAATACGTTTGACGACCTACGACCCATCGGGCGCGAATTATTTTCATTTGCAATGGTTATTGTTGATCGAATTATAATATTGAACATTTGATGAGAAAGAATTTAATATTAAATTCTATCATAACAAGTCTTTTATTCTATAAAAAAAAAATCGAGATGATTGTAAAACAATGAAATATTCACTTGGGTTGCGTACAATCTGTCCCGCCCCCTTCCGTTTTACAAAATAATTTAACGTGTTCAATTATTTTGTGACATTTAATGAAACGAATTTTAAGTAATGAAAAAAATTATAGGGATTGAAACGAAGTAATTTTGAATTTTTTTTTTTATTTCTTATACGTTCTTTTGAATTGCTAATATTTTGTTACAATAAATTGCCGCTTTGTTTTTTTTTTTTTGTTTGTTTTTAATTATCGAAAAACGAACGAATTATTCATTTATTATTTTCTTTTATTCGATTATTAACGTTCAAGCATGGTTTTTCTCTCTTTTTTTTTAGATTTTCGTAAATTTTTCTATTGATCATCTAAAATTAAAAATTTTTCATAGAGAAAGAAGAAAAAAAATTTTTTAATATTTTGTTTACTACTAAAATTTTATTGAATTCTTGCAATATAGATTTTATGGTCAATTTCCCAAATTTATGAAAAAAAAATGAACTTATGTATCTAAATATTAAAAAATTATCTGTACGTTTTAAAATTTTCAAAATTTTGAAAAATTCGTCCATAAAAAAGGGAATATGAGACGTGGAGAAATTCACATAAAAAAAAAACGAGAAATCGAATTCTCAAATCTTCAGTCTCATAGGATTGAAATTATTTCTATTTTATTTTTTAAATTTTGAATTAAAATAATTTGCTTTCAATATCAAGACACAATTAAACTCGGATATGGTTTTTTTCTTTCGTTGAAACCTTCAAATCGTTCTGTTCCAAATGAATGAACTCAATTAAATTATGATTTGTGGTGTACAAGTTCTCGACGTGGTCGTGGTCTATTCATCTTCGTACAAGTTCAAGTCGAATGTATTATTTTAAAGGGCCTATTGATTAGTCATCAATTGTCTAATCGAATATTTCTGTTCATTTTTTCAATCAGTCGTAAATTAATCTTGTGATTTAGATATTTTTACTCAATAATTATATTTTTATTTTCATCATTCAACTGACATCCCTTTTTTCAATGTTATTAACATCAATTTCTTAGAAAATCAATCGATTTATTAAAAATCGATTAAAATTAATTTTTAACCCAAGTATTTTTGTCATCGAGTTTCGATTAAAACTGTAACAGGTCAAAATTTTCGGTTATATCCCCCCTCCCCACTAAGTAGACATTCGAGGTGGAAACCTTGTAAGTTGAAGAGAAGCTTTGCAGTGTGTAAAAATATTTTGCACAGCAGCAAGACTTTTTTCAGACCCTTGCTTCCGAACTACAGTCCCAATAGAGCTCAACATACATTAAATGGAAAGAGTGTCTATCCGGAGCTGGAGCCAATCTATGGAATCGTAATCTGACGATTAAAATTGATTGAGCGTTAATTCGAAACCGAAGCTTGATATTGCAAATGAGCAGAATTGGATTTAGAAGCAACGCATGACGATGGTTTTTTCGAGTTTTTCTTCCACATATGACCCCTTTAAATGGAGCTAAAAGATTGATATTAGACATGTAGCTTTCGTAGGATGTGTGAATTCTTCGGGGGAGGGGGGCAATTCACTGCCACATCTACTTTCGAAAGTACCACCACGACATTTTGTTATCTGGGGGGGGGGGGGTTTTTTCCCAATAATTTGGGGGGGGGGGGGGGATTTTTACCCAATAATTTGGCAGCGAAGTTTCTATTACAACTCAAAATGATTAGCTAGGATTGTAACTATCGATTTTCGACCAATTTTTTTTCTCACATTTTTAGTCTGATTTTCTACGCTATATTACCAGTGAAAACCAGGCTACTACAGTCTATCGACCAACGGCGTTGGGGGGGAGGGGATACCAAAAAAATCCGTTTTGGGGCCCTGGAAGACCATTAAGACAATTTTTGGCCATAATGTCATATATTTTCATTTGAGGTATTTTATTTTATTTTTTTCCCAAACATTAAAATAATTTACTTTGCTCGATAGTGACCAAAATTGCTCCAATTCGATCAATCGGCTCAGTTTGGCGGCGGATTAGACGTATATGAGTGAGGATGACCTTGGGTCAAAATTCGATTTTGCCCCATTATGGGGGAGGGGGTGCTGAGGGGCCAAAAACATAAAAACTGTTCCTTTTTGAGTCAATCGATAGAGAATCCAAAGTTATATAACATATCCAAGAATTAGCTTCCTAGGTCTATTAGGAGGGGAGATATGGGGGTTTTGCCCCATTTTGACTTTGAAAAAGGCCTTCTCCTCCCCTATCTCCCCACCAAAATGAACTAGGAAGTTGAAATTTTGTATGTACATTCAGTACGGGCCCTAGATTTGCCTTTTGGCGGTACCGACTTTTCAGCTTCATTGTACCCCTTCGCAGCTCCGCATATGTGGTTTTTTGCTTGTTTTTTCTTATTTTTTGAAATTGTTCTTCGCCTAACTGTCCTCCAAATTGAGCTAGTAACTTGAAATTAGGTATGTACATTAAGTAAGAGTCGTAGATGTGCTTTTTGGGAGTTTTGACTTTTTAGCTTCATCGATTCCTTCCTACCCGCAGTGCTAATTAAGAAAAATACATCACAAAGCGTTGCTTTTTGTATGTTTACGTTATTTATTTATTTATTTTTTCATAAGACCACTGAAAATGTACTTTTTTGGTCATTAAAATCTCCAATTTTCCAGTAGATTATGGCAGAGTTGACATAGCGATTTGCCCTCGGGTCATTTGGGCGAAACGTAAAAAATGTAATTTAATGGAGGTTTTTACTTTTTTTTCTACGTCAGAATTTTTTTTAAATTTGATATAAAAGTAAACGTGCCTAAGAGATGGGCTGTGGAATTTTTCATATTTTTTACAACCAAAATAACGCAACCTTGAATTGGACTTTGAGAGGCTACGACGAAGAGGAAGGTTTATAAGGTCCTTTTTTTTTTGAACTGGCTTCTCGAAACAATTTCCTCACATTACATATTAGGAATATTTTACGTTTCTAAATTTTTTAATATTTTTTTAACGCGATTACCCCTTCTGTAGTGTTCAAAAATCAAATTATCTAGTCAGAAATTTACGTTTAACGATGAAAAAAAAACTATGTAAGAAATTTCGATACCTTCATATTTTTTCGGATGCCATAGAATTGCGCTCAATCTAGGTGAAAAAATTATCTTTTGGAAATTGAAATTTGGTTTGTACGTTTTCTGGCGATTTTGACTTTTTAGCTTCATTACCCTCAACCCCCCCCCCGCCCCTCACAGCCCCTAAAATGGGGTTTTTCGGTAATCTCTCCTCCCAACACTGAAATAAATTGTCAATGCCCGAGCGAAGAAGTGAGGACGAAAATTTTCAACGAAATGAAAAATTTCAACAGTCCAAAACTGCACCTTTGCAAAAATTTTTTGTCAGTTTAGACTTTCTTTGAAAATTTTAGGGTACAAGAATTTTTAAGAACAGACACTTTCAACTTTGCAACAACTGGCGAAAATTTTTTGTATCTTTTTCGTGTTCTATATGAAGTGGTGTAACAGCACCTAGCTTCTGGTGTGTTTGTGGGGGGAGGGGGGAAGGGGTGTCACGACAAATGAAAAATTCGTATTGTGACGTATTTCCAAGTTCTACATCTCGTATTTTACCATTTTTTTAGCGTGTAGAAATGAATTTTTACGCAGATAAAGTAGATATGGGGGGAGGGGGGAGAGTCTTGATCTCAACCCGTCTTCTTTATACGTCACTGGCTGTATGTTCCAAAGTTTTGTAACGATGTTTGACTGTTTAATCAATTTCACAAAGTGTTTAGATCGATTTCAAGTTGAATATTGCTGTTTTATTCAACGTGTCGCCCTAATTCGAGAGTTATTCTTTTAGTTGTAGATCATCATCGATGCAAAGAAGAAAACACTAGCGTTTGATAAGATGGTTATGCTAAACTTTCGCAACATCCAGTCCGGGCCTTTCCCCCTCCCCCTCCCCCCCTTTCCATCGAATAAAATTGTATAAATATTAAAATTAACTGCGGTATTTCGAGATCAACTCACCCATATGGGTACGATATCTTCGTTATAATGGAATATTTCGTAGCCGTACTTGAGGCACGTACCATTCTGGTGGAAAACCTTGTTGGCCAACACGCCGTGAGTTTCCGCATACATTCCGGTCGCGATTGAGAAAAAATTGGTGAACGTTTTGGTCGGGAAGACATTCATGAGGAAATCGGTGCTGACGCCGTGTTCGGTGATATTCGTCAGAACCGGATTCAATCCACGTTTCAAGTAGTCGTAGCGAAATCCATCGAAGCCGAAGATCGCCACAATGGGATGAGTAGAGATGGCTCGCGAGTAAGACGACAGAGCTACGACGAGTATCACGATCGCCGGTCTACGAAGCATTTTTCCTCTCGTCGCTCTATGCTTTTGGCATGAGTGAATTTCGAACGCGAATCGGATAAATTAATTTGTTCGCGTTTCTATTTCGTTAATAGTTGTTATCATTTCGATGACAGACTACGACTGCCAGATACCGCGTTATAGAAGGCGAATTTACCTAAATTTACGCTTGAAATATTTCACACTTACGCGCATATGTGTACAATATAGGTACAGTAGTTTACCCGCCGCCTTCTCTCAATACTATGGCCAATACCTTGTACAGACGAGGTACCTATACAATAGTACCTAAATAATTTAGTATGCGGCTCGAATTGATAACAGATTGTACGCTGTGTAGATTGCTGCTGGTCGTTGTTTTGCCAGCTAGAATCGTGCACTGTA
Source organism: Ferrisia virgata (assembly GCA_900060175.1). NCBI lineage: Eukaryota > Metazoa > Arthropoda > Insecta > Hemiptera > Pseudococcidae > Ferrisia > Ferrisia virgata. The sequence continues at coordinate 1,352 of FIZR01023638.1, read as the reverse complement.
TGTGTAGATTTTACTCTTATATGTAGTACAATAGCTCCGAACAGTAGATATTTATCAGGCTAGATAATAATATTGTTTTAAGAGTCGTTAGTAGGTTAGCATAATTGCCTAAATATGTATGTGAGAATACTTACTGCAATCTGCAATACGATTTTATTACTCGGCGAAGCGTCACTTCGAGCTTTTCTAATTACCAACAGCAACAGTTTCTAACGTCTTTTCTCATTCTTATTAGGTATAAATGTGTGTTTTTTTTTTTGGCGAAAAAAAATTCGATTCGATTTAGTTCGTATCCGTCTACGTAATTCGAATTTATTTATTTTGCGTGTGACCTTTGCTCTCCGCTCTCGGTGGTTCGATTACGACAAATTAACTGCATCGAAAGACACGAGTAATTCGCGTGATAGTGTTAAATTTCGACGATTTGTTTAGCCAAAGATTGTATGAGATGGGATGAGAATGGATGCAGTGTGTAAGAGGAGGAGGAGGAGGAGGAGGAGGGGGGATTATGCCGTATAGCTTCGTTTTAATCGAAAAGGAAATAAAGAGAAGAGTAACGAAAACCGTATTTCGTACGAAAGATTATACGTATGTACTCTTTTACTCACCGACAATGACGAGATAATGTATCAATAATATAAATGAAAAAATTCGATGATTTATATATGTACGTAATATCAGCAGCATGTACTATATTGTAGCTTGTATGGTGAATGTATTGTATATGGTGAATTATTTATTCGCTGAAATGTGGAATGAAACGAGCGAAGAATCTGTCATATAAGTGTCATTTTTCGAGTTTACACCATCGTTTGAATATTCAATTTATATGTGAAAAGTGAAACCGTAGCGAGGTCGTGGGTATAATTTTTCAGCCGACAAAGTATCGTAAAATTTTCAGCGAAAATTTGAAAGTAATGCCCCAAGTTTTGGGTACATTATCTCCCCGCAGAGTTATATGGAAGCCAAAGCTAACTATGTATGCCGCCTGAAATGGTAAAGGTGTCACCCTCGGCCCCCCCCCCCACTTCCACCACCATTTTTCGCCGCGTCAAAGAAAAATTTTTTTTCTCGAAACCGAAAATCATTTGCTCAGCTCGATACGGATCAAAATAGAGGTTTTTAAGGGTATTCCCTAGGGTGGGTCAAACCCTGAAAAACTGGTTGGTAGACACCTCAAAAAAATTCTCTCCACGTATGAGCACTTAATTTTTTATAGGAACGCCCTCCGCCTTTCAGATTTCTATTTTTTTTTCTATTGTTATAAAGAAAATTGCATATCTTGGTATCTACTATTTGAAAAAAAAATATTTCATCTCATATACTTGTAGGAAATTGAATTCTCTACAAAA